>JAOUZG010050771.1:3163252-3180352 GCA_026289955.1 Argiope argentata
CCGGATCTCCATATTGCGTTTTCTTGGCTTCTGCTCTGTCCACTTCGACAGAAGGATGCGAGTTGTTTCCTCTAATGTCAGGTCTGATGGATTTTTCGTTCGGAAATTTCTTTGTGAGATAAACTTCTCCTTTCTCATCCAGAAATTTGATGATCTCATTTCGCTCATTTAATGATGTTGGTTCTATACGAATAAGAGTTTCTATCCAAGAAACCTGCGCGTACGGGAATGTATTCTCAATAACTGCGGTAGTGCGACAATTATCTTCATTCAAAGTGAGATATATGTTTGGAATCTTGTTCTGTACATCTGCTTCTGGATTTTCATATTGCGTTACCATAGCTTCCTTTGTGTGACTAACATCATCAGTGGTGCTAAGGGCAATTCTCTTATTTATACTTGTCGCGGGTCTTTCGTTAGGATTTTCGAATGAGGAATAAACTTCTTCATATGGAGATAAATTTCCAGAATCTAAGGAACCTATACTATCGCAGGGAAAAGAATTGCTTTCATTCTGTTGAGAGAAGCCTCTGTCATTATACGCGTTTTTGTTATCTGATTTACTATTAGGGTCAGGAGCGGTCGAGTATGTAATGTCTATAGGTGCGTACTTCCATCTAGCTCCGCTGCTGGCGTCTGCCCAAGTAACAGGTAAAAATTTAGTTTCCTCTTGTACGCAAATATCAGTATCATCATTGTTTTCCCTGTCATTAAATGTCTGAGCAGTATTAGTTGCAGAGGTTGATGAAGTATTTTCTTCATGTTTCCATTGACTTTCTTCAATTAAATCCATATGGTCCGCTGGTTTTTGCTCTTGGCAGATATTCGTGTCACTAAGTTCATCATTGTTTCGATAATGGTTCACTGCAGCCATCACGGCCTTCAATACATTTGGATCTTCGTCAGATGTATTATCCCACTGGCTGTGAAATGCAGAAGCGTAAGCTGATAAAGTATTGCCATCTTCAATACTGGAAACGTCGCCATCATAAGAATTTTCTTCGAAAGATTTTTTATAATGCCTTCTTTTACGTCTTTTAATTACAGCGATCGAGGAGGCAAGGGCACTGACGTCTTTCCTAATTGTTTTACCGCAAACCTTACTAGATGACGAATTGCAGGTTGAAGAATCCCAGTTCATGCCAGAACTAACATTGCCGAGTATATATCGGTCCTGTGAATTTTCCCTATAACTAATCCCAGTAGTGTAGGAGGTAAGAGAATCTGATTCGTACCATACTTCATGCACATAATCATTATTATCTGTCACAGCGCAGGCTGAAGAGGACAAAGAGCAAGGAGAAGAATGATATTTATACTCTAAGGGGGTAGTATTTATCCTATAGATATATCTATTAAAGGATTTTTTTCTAAGATAAATTATTTTTTTAGGCGAAATTAGATTAAAATCATCCTGGAATTGATCTACAAAGTATTCACAGCTTTCCAAAACAGAGGGTGCTGAATAACATTTCTTCTTTAAGCGGGAACATCCATCAGCATATATATCTGCATAGTTAAATTCGGAGCTGAGATTAGCTGCAACAATTGAAGAAACAGTGGCACCAAAATCTCGATGCAAGTCACCAAGTTTTTTCCAAGTGATGGGTGGAGGACATTGTTGTTTAAAGTAATCGCAAGTTTCCAAAACAGAGGGTGCAGAGTGGCATTTCTTGTTTAAGCGGGAACATTCATCGGCATATACATCTGCATAGCGAAATTCGGAGCTGCAATTATCCGAAACTGAAGAAAGAGTGGTGTCAAAGTCTTGATGCAAGTCATCTAGTTTTTTCCAAGATATGAGGGAAGGGCATTGTTGTATAAAGTAATCGCAGTTTTCCAAAACAGAGGGTGCAGAATAACATTTCTTTTTCAAGAAGGAACATCCGTCGGCATATACATCTGCAGAGTAAAAATGTGAACTGCGATTAGCTGTCTGAGAACAGGGTGGTGGCCCATTTCCCTCGTCCGTATGAAACATCTGTAATATATGGAAAAAACGTTTACAAATAAAACATCAAGTACAGCATTACAAGTCATAATTAAACATTTATAAGTTTGAAATAAATGACAGAAGACAAGGTGCATATATTCTCTGCTTAAAACATTTAAAGAACGTTTATAATCCCGTGAGAAACTCCCAGAATTGAAATAATATGAAGTAAACATTTGGTTATAAAGTGTCTTATTTTAGTTTTAAGTACATTTAACATGTTAGTTCAGAGTGGTCGAAGATACGTCAAGTTATTTGATTTATATAACTTCAGAAAAAGAGATGCAGGATAGATGCGCATCCATGAAGTCATATGTCTCTGAAGTGTAACTTTTTAAACTGAAATTCTAAGTAAACAATTCACCTCAACATAAATAGAGGAGGTTATGCTCACTGATAAATAAATACTATTCACTGATATCTTACTCAATGCTGAATGCTTTGCATTAGTTGAAAAAAGAGTTATTGACAAAGAAAATATTATTTAAGATTTGGAAGATATAAGATATGGAATAACGTTATAATCAAATTTATCTTCTTTTTTTTTAAAAAAAAATAAGAATACAGATTTTCGCTTCTTCAAGCATTAAGAAAGTAAACTTTGCCTCTGTTAGGGAAAATCATCGTAGCAAATGAATCTTGAATTTTTCTAATGAAAAAGGAGAGAAAAATGGTCAACATAACCGGCGAGTGAAACTTCTGAATGAAGCCATTTAAACCAATCAGAGATCTGAACAGTTAAAAGGGGCTCAAATGCAATCCGTGGTAGTAGAAATCACAGAAGTGAGACAAAGCGTACTTTCTAAAAACGGATTCGCTTTAAGAACATTCTGGAATCTTTTTCTATGTTATATATCCTATGACGCCAATATTTTAAAGGAACAGGGGACGGACATAAGAATCAGCCCTTCAGACAGACCGCCAGCAGACACAGAAATACGCAAGTCACCACTTTCCAACATCATATTCATTCGGCTATATACACCAAAGTTGCATTTCAAAATATTCAAAATTGACTTTATGCTAGAAATCAGCAAGATTGCAAATCTATAATACGCATTTTGTTAACATCAAGTTGCTGTACTGCCAACAAACAGAAGACAGAAGAAAATACTTCTGAAGGATAAATGCTTGGAGTAAGATTCTTGTCTCCGATGAGATGCAATGCGTATGGAAAGATCACTCTCTGGATGGAATGTGAGACTCCAAACAATCCTGTATTCATAATTGAAATTCTAAGTTTATAGTACGCACAGCGAATGGTGAAGACCAAAATTTAGGGGCATAGTTACTCCGAATAATTAGAAATGAGTTTCTAGCATCTTATCGATACAGGAATGAAATTCTTAAACATTTAGTAATTCTTTACACAGCAGGATAAGGAGATGAATCTATTTAAAAGGATGTTAAATTCAGATTGCTCATAACTTGCTGTGGAAACTACTACCTCAACGGCATAGAATCTTTCGAATGGTTTGGACAGCTTACTCTCCTGGGACATTCTATACAGACCAATTAATGGTCTCCTGCCATTACCCTTAAACGATTCAAGAGCGGGAAAAAAACCCATTCTGAATAATCGTACAAAGTAACTCTACATTTGGCAGAACATTTCACAAACATTCGAATAATCTATTTATCCCACGAGCGTCCAGTATCCATAAGAAGTAACCATACCCAAACGTGGATTAAAGGATAGGCATAATGCGAAAGTTTAAGAAAAGCTCGGAAAATGCCGCGCACAGAGGAAATAATATTGATACACACACATCCTTCTTTTCTTTTTTTTTTTTTTTTCTATCCTTTTTTTCTTCACTAATTTTGTTTCTACAAACCCTATTTTCACTTTGTTATTCTTTTTTTTTCTTCCGTGCCGAAATTTTATTTTGAGCAGGCATAGATTAAATATTCATACAGACTAATAATAAAAGCAGCTATTTTGTTTCTTTTTTAAACATCCCGTTATCTATGAATGAAAACCAACTGACTTCGCGTATTTCTTTCTAAACAAATCATAATTTATTACTTCCTGCTATCTCACTCAGTTGGCGTGGGGGAAGGAAATGCAGATTTTTGGCGGGAAAGTTAGAAAAGTGTCGTTTTAACTATTTTCCTCGCAGTTTTTTAATTTTTTCTTTCCATAAGAACCATCCTCGTGTCTTAACGAAACTATTAAACAAAAAATTAGCCGAATCGGTCGAGCCGTTCTCCAGTTTTGCGCTTAGCAACGCATTTCGAGCTCCATTTTTATTATAATAGATGAGTATCAGGAAATGAGTGTAACCTATGAAAACCAAATCATTAACTACACGTTATATAATGACACTATAATTGAGACCAAAATAAGCATTCACATTCCTCTTTCTTAATTAATTAGCATACCCTGGTGTTAGGATACTGCCCCAAAACATCTTAATATACGCACAGGATTATTTTATAAGGGATTATTTATATATTAATAATTATATCATTTAATACCGATTGGAGATATCGTCCTGATTGTTGAATCAATAATAGGCATAGAACCTTCTCATTACAAGTGAGATTTTCCTTTCTAGGATAATGCGGTTCTGTGTCACTTGCGCTCAGTCTCATTAGCGCTATCTCATTAGAGAGTGTCATTTGTCCTCAAGCCTTAGAGAGGATACCACATTATATCTTTGCATGTAAAATTTGGCGATTTTACAATGTGAGCAATATGGTAATCAATCACTATCAAAGTGATAATGATAGTCCATGTCTCTGATAACCAAAAAAAGGCTTCCGTGGGAAAAATGCTATAGACCCTTACCGCGTTTCAAGCCAGAAATAAAAGTTTTAAATAGAATGAGTGTAGTTTGCTTTAAAAATTTATTATGAAGGAACAAGTTCATAATTTTCCTACAGTGAAGGCATTAATAAAAATTATAATTTTGATGCACATAATATAAATTTAATCTATTAAAGTGAATTATAATTTTTAGTTTTAGGAGAATTTATTCTTTATATGTCTTAAAGTTTAATTTTATTTAACAAAATGAAAAAATGCATAGAAAGTTTTTTTTAATTCAAATTTAAATGGATATCATTAGTGTTTAGTTTTTTCAATATGTATGTATGCTTGTATGTATATATATTCTATAAACGGATTCTTGAAATAAGCTAATGCATTTTTTTACGTTAAAGCTGTTCAAATAAGTTATCTTTTTTGCAAAATAATAAGCGCTTCGGCTAAAATAAATTATAAGAATCATGTTTATAATTTCAAAAAAACAGCTGCTGGTTAATTTTTAAGGGGGGGGACATATTTTCAATTACAAAGTGTTGATAGTTACTGAAATTCCTTAAAATCTGAAATACATTACTTCATTTCCTAGCTCATATTTCCTGTCAGATTTAACTATACATAATCTAATGTACCTCAAACGATATCTAAATGCAGCATCGAAACGTACTACATTAAAACGCTTAGTTCTGAGATACAGCATCATGTTTTAAAGTTTTATTCGCAGGTAATAAAGTAGTAAATTTTTGTCTAATTTTTATAAAAGCGCTACCAGTGATTTAATACCAATTTTCAGTTTATCCTAGATCTAAGCATGAAAGAAAGCTAGAAATTAAATATGTTACTTTATATTTTATTTGTTCTTCTTTTTTTTTTTTTCTTTCTTTTTTCGTCCCTGAATTTCTTGCCAAAAGTATAGATTCAAATATACTGCTC
The DNA here is from genome assembly GCA_026289955.1 of Argiope argentata. Lineage (NCBI taxonomy): Eukaryota > Metazoa > Arthropoda > Arachnida > Araneae > Araneidae > Argiope > Argiope argentata. Next base: position 3,168,946 of record JAOUZG010050771.1, read on the forward strand.
TAAACAATTAGGGGAATACATGGTTTTAACAGAATTACGCAAAGATGTCTACCAATAAGTAACATCATCCAAAAATTACAGCCTGCCAGGAAACGGAAGAAGAAAACTTTATATGCAAATCAAAGTTCATGACGTCAAAAACCAGAAAATGGAGATAAGGCCAGAAATCGGGATCTTGCAGAAACATCTGATTTATTGCCGTAACTGTGAAATTTGATTGCGCAGTCTTTCTGTTTTTGAGACAAGCTTATGAGAATGTCTGAACAACGTGATTTACCGGAAACCATGGCATGGCGAGTCATATGCCGACTGGAATCAGGCCAAACACAACGGAGTGTCGCGGACGCTGTTGCAATCCCCAGAAGTGTTGTTGCAAGGCTGTGGAATCGATTCCAAGAAACAGGAAATGTTAGACGTTGACCAGGGCAAGGTCGGCCACGCGCCACTACAGCAACTAATGACCGGTATATACGGTTAACAGCCTGTCGAAACAGAACAGAGAATGCTACTCAGCCGCAAAGACAGTTGTTCTTGGCAACAGGACGAAGGGTGTCCAGCCAAACAGTACGTAACAGGCTTCATGGGGGAGGGCTCTATGCACGTAGGCCTATGGTCTGCATTCCGTTGACCCCACGCCACCGTGCGGCCCGAAGAAGATGGGCTGCTGAACATCGAGATTGGCAGCAACATGATTGGAGCCAAGTGCTGTCTACAGACGAGTCCCAATTCAGTCTGGAGTGTGACACTCGGCGTGTTCTGGTATGGCGGGAGAGGGGCACTCGAAATAACCCCGCATTCGTTCGTGAAAGGTCATGATACAGACGAGCTTGTTGGATGGTATGGAGTGGAATTAGCATAGGTGGACGTAAGGATCTGCATATCATTCGGAATGGCACTTTGACGGGCCGCAGGTATGCAGACGAGTTACTGCGATATCATGTCATCCCTTACGCTGGAGCCATTGGCGATTCCTTTATTTTCCAGGATGATAATGCTCGGCCGCATAGAGCTCGTCTGGTGGAGGACATGCTTGAAGCTGAAACAATACAGCGTATGGAATGACCAGCGTGCTCTCCTGACCTGAATCCAATCGAGCATGTTTGGGACATGCTCGGACGACGCATTGCTGCGCGGCCAAGACCGCCTGTGACTATCCCAGACTTGCAGATTGCATTTCGTGAGGAATGGAACAGTATTCCCCAAAGTCTGATCGATAACCTCATCGCATCCATGGCAAACAGGTGTGCAGCAGTCTCAGCTTTTCGAGGAGACCACACGCCCTATTAAAACTCATGCATCATGTCTATTTAGAGCCTTTTTTTATCGTTTACATGCAACCAAATTGTTGCCCTAAATCATCTTTTCATGTTTTTTCCATATTTTCAAAGAATTAAATCTTAATTCCATATTGTGTTATTTTTTTTTCTGTATTGCGCATGGATACGCGTGTACTACCCATCGTATGCCAATACGTGGCTGTCTCGCACGGTTTTCTTGATTTTTTTGCTTGCTCCCCTAATTATTTTGAGCAGTGTAAATTGAGCCTTTATTGTAACCTAAATTGAAATTACAATAGTAAATGTTTAAATTTTAAGGTGTAAGATAATACTAATTTCATAGCTATGTCAGTAAGGTTTCTGAAGTCATTTTTTTCCTAAAAAGCATTGCATCGTTGCACTTAGGAATAAGTTTTTTCTTTTTTAAATGCTGCATCCGGACATACTTCCAATTACAAAATTTCAGTAAATAAAGAAGGCAATTGAGCAAAAATTGCAAAAAAAAAAATGTCCATCATAATTGCAAGTGTGAATTAGTATAATTATTCTTTTATTTTCATTTATACGTACAGAATTTCACACCTCTAGCCAGAAAATGTGGAGATATGCTTAGTTTTAAATTTAGAAGCACTAGTTATAGTTTATGTTTATATATATATAGTGGGTACAGAAAGTATTTGCACACATGCATTTTGTTCACAATTTATAAGAAAATGCATTAAGAAACACAAGAATTGGCATTTTAAAAATAGAAGAAGATTATTCATTTAAATTAATTATAAAAAATACAATATTATTAATAAAAAGCAATTTTGGCAACAATTTTAAAATATCTTATGTCAAAAAAGTATTTGCACACTCAGCTCAACTTTAGCAAATTTACATTTTTATGCAAATTATTTGAAAGTCATCTCGCAATAAAGAGCATGCGTCTGTTATGATTTGGGGGTGCATGGCTAGCAAAGGAGTTGGTAATTTGTACGAGGTATTTTAATTTTTGATACGAGGTATTTTAATTTTGTTACAAAAAAGCATTGTTATTTATATTATTGTAATTTTTCTGTTTGTTTTGGCTGATTAAATTTATTCTGATTTGGCACTACAATTTCTTTTATTTCTTAATGCTTATTTTTATGTGTTTCAAACAAAAATGTAGGTGTGCAAATACTTTTTTACACACTATATATATATATATATATATATATATAATAGAGAGTGTGTGTGAGAGAGAGAGGATGCTAATAATTTATTTTGTATGTAATCGTAATGCTTCCCTCGTTTTAGAATACAATAACGTTTTTAGTTCCCAACATTTTAATACAACATGGGACCAAATTAAATGCTTTTAAAAACAGAAATATGCAGAATATGAACAGAAAACTGCAAGTGATGATTAATTTCTTGCAGGAAGAATTGTTTTCACTTTTCTAAATGTGAAAATTTTGCTAAATGGGAAATTAATGCTTCTAATTAGATCAAAGCAACAATTGTCTTTTCAAACAACATTTTTTGAACAGGAAGATTTGATTTCGCTTAAGAAACGGCCTATTTGTTTGATTTTACAATTCAGTCGTGTATTTTCTATGAATATCACTTATTAAAGTTGAAATATTCTTGGCACAATCCATTTTAGACTGTTGAGCTCTAGATTAAATGTTTCTAATCTAGCAAAAATCTTTCTGTTCATATTCTACATATTTTTGTTTTTAAAGGCTCTTTATATGGTCCCATTTTCAACAAAAGTATACGGCATGGTACCGATTAATTAGTTAGCGAGGTACCGATTCAGTTAATTTTTAATGGCATTATATTTGAACTAAGAAATGAATTAACTTTATCAGTGGATATTTGATAAATCTTTGCTGACTTATTCAAAAAGTCAGTCTTATATCACATGCACTCCATCACATATGCCCAAGTGTTATTAAGATAATGCAATACTGTATAGGTGTCGAAGGTGTTAATTTGGAACAAATTTTTAAGCCATTTAATTAATACAATTCCAGACTATTTTTTAAAATAATTTATTGAAAGGTTATAAATATGTTATAGGCTGAAGCAGAAATAGAATTCAAACAGCTTGAAATTAATAATATTAGGTTATTCTTTTGGGGGGAGGAGGTTCCCCCAAAGGGGCTTAAATTAGAATTAACATTATTTCCTGATTTTTGTGTTCAGATCAAGAGTTCTATCTTTATTCTCAGAAATCCGTAATAAGCATTATCATGAATTGGAGATGGAAAAAACTAAAGCAAAAAGATCATAACTAATATAAAGAGAAATGAATAATATGTGTGCTTTTATATCTTGAGGAATAAACGAATAAAAAAAAAAGAAATGCAACAGTTCATAAAATTTCAAACTTGAGTTTAGATTTTATATGTTGATATGAACTCGAAAATCAAAACATATTTTGTATTATTGAGCTTAATGAGGTTAGTGATGTATTTTAGGTACCCATTTTCTTTAATTGAATCAATGAAAGAATTTTAAACTATGTTTTATTCTACTTTAAAGTGCATTTCTTAGAAAGGTCTGTTTAGATGATTCAAATATGACAAATTTTTCTTATTTATGCTATTTTGAAAATGCTCCTTTTAAAGTAAGCAATATTAAACAAATGTTCTTCTTAATGTAATTATAATGGCGAAGGAAACAAAATCTATAGAATAATAACTGTGCAGAAAGCACAAATCATTCTATTTTCTGAACAATTATATTAGATATTTTTTGGTTAATTTATACAATTGTATCACTACAATCTGAATATGAAGCCAAAACTTATGTTTTGTCAAGGCCTCAAAATTCAATTACTTGAGTAATAGATATCCAATTCTATCTAAGATATAGTTTTCAATTTTCGCGTGTGAAAATGTTCTTTTAAAACATCTATTTTCTTTATCTTTTTTTGTAAAATATGCATTTTCTATCAGATATTACAAGACATTTCTCTCTATAAAAGAAGTATTGATTATGCAGAAAAACACTTGAAATCTATTATTTATCTGCTGATATATATATATATATATATATATATATATATATAATAGTTTTTAGCACCCAGTTTTTCAAACATTATTTTAATTTCCTTCCAGCTATATTGGAAATATTTGATACATTAACAATTATTATATAGGTTTCCTATTCTAAAATTTGATACATCTATAGTTTTTAGGGACAATTTTTAAAAGATTATTTAATTATTTTTGACTATATTGTAATCAGGGTGGATATTTAAGGATTTCCCTATATTTAGTATAAACTATAGCTTCGCATAATATAATATTCAAACGAATTAAGCAGTTCTAAGGAAAGGCTAAGATTGTAATAATTATTTTATTTTCATTAAAAAAAATTCAAATATTGCTGGTAATTTGGAGATTTGCTTGCCTTACATTTATATGAGGGAAAACAAACTTTGTTTCATTTTCCTTTGAAGATAATTTTATTCAAATTACATAAATTGTTTTGTAATTATTCTTTTTATTTAGGCGATATCTATATATGGAGCCTTTACCACAAATGAAATAAGCTTCGACTATTTTAAGAAGGATTTTTTAAAGCATAACTGCTGTTTAAATTTATAATTTGCAAGGAAATAAATATTACAATTTTATGCTGAATAATTTAGAATTTTTGAAATGTAATATCTGTCACATATGATAGCAAATAAGTGTTAGTAATAAGTATTAAGGAAATGCGTTTGCTTTTAGTTTCATCAACATCTTTTATCATAATCTTTAAGATAATTAGATAAAATTATTTAGCAGTAGACATGTTCTTTTTACAAATTTCTTTGCAATACTTCAACATTGTAAAGTGGTTATGCAATATATCAATAAAAAAACTTTTTGTAAGTATATGCAAATAGTTTATTAAGAAAATGCTATTATTTGAATATATAACACAGATCAAATAAATTATTTCAATTCAACAGTTTTTAAAATACACAAAATATTCTCTATCACACTGCAACTTAAATACAGTTTTAATCAATGATGGTAAATTAAAAGATTACTATGTGCAAAAAATAAATATGAATAACCAATGCATGAAAAATTATTCATATTACCTAAAAGTATTTTATTTTTCATGTTTACACTTGCTTAGTTTTTTCAATTCTATTTTATTACTACAAATTATTTTTCAATTATTATTTAATTATTTTTCAACAATTATTACTATTATTCACAATTTTTTAAATAAAATTTCATTATTTATTGCTTTAAAATAATTTTACAACAATTTTGTTAGTTTAGCAAGGGTTACAAGGCAGCTCCTTGTTCTTGTCAAAAGAATATTTTCCTACAGTTCGGTTTATTCTATCATATATATTTATATATATATTTTCTCTACATTTTTCCTCTAAATTTAATTCAACCCCTAATCTAAAGTAAACTTTCAAAAATATTCTTAGTTTTCTGAAAGAAAATTTATCAGTTTTACCGTGAGAAAAAAAAAGCGAATATTTCAAAGAAAAGGACCCCTGATTATCTCACTTAATGCGAGAAACGTGCATTCTTTATAGCCCCTCTAAATGCAAGCCAAGTTTTCCTGCCAAAAGTAATTAAAGTCCAGTAAACCTACAATGTGAGCGCAAATGACACCCTCTAATGAGTAAGCGCAAATGAGACTGAGCGCAAGTGACATAACCCCGGATAATGCAGCTGAACAAAAAAACTGCTATTTAATCTAATTTGAGGTGTAACGTAGTAATGTAGCAAGCCTCTACGTGGAGCACCCTGATTAAAACCAAATCTGCTATGACTTTGCCTCCTTCCTTGTGTCTCTGTTCAGAAATATTTGAAAACTGGAGATCTAATGGTCCCGTAGCCAATCTTCTGGACATAACATAATATAGTTTACCCCACTTCTATGGTGAAGCTGCGATGGTTTGGTATTAAAATCTTGGTTTTGGGAATGGACAGATCCAATTAGAAGCCTGATTTTACCAAAGTTATGTTGTACATGTTTGACCTGGTACATGTTAAATCTGAAATCGAAGAGACAAATAATTTCTAACTGATATTTGAGGAAATCAGAAGTCGAGGTGTTCGATGTGCAGGTGTCTTCCTCGTCATCTGACCTCACATCAATATTACAGAATCTGTTCGAAGATGGGCATTGTACTCTTTCAAAGCGGAACATTAATTTAAAGGAACCAATATCAAAATCTGTTTTAGGGTAAAAATAGTTTTTTAATTAAGGTCATACGATGAAGAAAACCTTTGTGCTTGCAGTTCCTCTCTAAATTTCCAAACCAGCCTAATGCTAAGGTCTCAGCTTTGGGATGGAGAGTATCAGGCTAGAAACACGATTCTTCAAGAAATAAAAGCTGCATGGTGCAAGTTAAATCTGATATTTTGGGTCACATGAGGTCCTGAGTGTATTGTTCTCGTCATCGGACTGTGCCTCAAAATTACGATACCGTTTTGAAAATAGCCTTAATGTTGCTTTCTAAAGGAACGCTAATACAACTGAACCAAACAAAACTATTCCATCTCTATTTGCCAGATAAATTTAATTTCTATATATTTAACGTAAGTTAGAGCCTCATACATGATAAATTTTTAGTCTCCCTCCATTCTGAAGCCGAGTTTCGGCCAATAGTATATGGTGTGCGCAGAAGAGCATCAAGGTAATCCCTGAAACCGAAGCAAGCCTCCTAATAAATAGACGTACATTAATGAAGATTATAAAGGTCAGCGCCAAATTTTATATGACTTGGTATTTCCGACTGTGAATGAAAATTTGCTATGCATTCAGCACAAGTGCTCCTTATTGATAAGATTAGCATCTAAAAATCAAATTTTCTGTTTATGACTAGTAAGTATAACAAATTTGCCCTATTAGAGTTTTACATGTCTGACTACCAAGACATATATGATAATTTTTTTGACTAATACATTATACAGCATAAAGCATAATAAATAATATATAGACTTTGATAAAGTCTTTGAATGAGAATAATATATAGACTATTTAATTAACAAATAATTAAATTTGAGTTATGTGCAATATTTTATAATGCTTAAAAAATTGAAATTATAAAAGAATCCGAATCAATATTTTTGAATTTATCAAGTCAAATGTTTATAATATGATAATAACAGAGCAAAGTCAGAGTGTGTAATATCACTTACTAAAATAGATTTTCTAAAGCAATTCAAAATTATGAAAAGAAAACTAATTGAGCATTTAAACAAATGAATAATCTACATTAATAAGAATAAACATAATTAGAATTTTATATTTAAAAATGACATCAAGAATATATCTTATTTAACAATGGTATCAATAATATCATATTTTTTCATATCTATTATAGAATTTAGGCAGTTTGAATTCAAGTTATAAATTTTGAAAGCAGAAGTAAAGAGGAAGAATTACCGTTATATGAATGTTTCTTTTGGCTTCGTACAGATGGCGCCTCTTTGAAGATACGCTTTTTCTTTTTCTTGACTGATCTTTAGTGATCAATTAACTAAAAAAGAAAGTAAATTATAATAAAAAATAGCTTCCGAAATAAATTTTCGTTATATTATACAATAGAAAGCCCTTTTAAAGATTTTCATTTTTTTATTCTATACTTTTTAATTAATTATAAGTGTGAATCAATTTTTTCACAAATTTATTACTAGATGGCGCCTTGTGTATCGAATTAAAATTAAATTGAATTACCTGATGAACTCATAATTAAGTTCTGAAAATAATTTATAATTATATTGTAATCCATAACAAACAAGTAAACAAACTTTTAAAAATCTATCACATCAGAAAGTGAATGAAAAATAAATTACAAGATTTTGCTTTTTAGCTATTTTTTGCAACATTATTCGTTTTTTCATTGATCAGCCTCTACTACTGTGATGTTCCAAAAAAATGAATTAAGTAATTTTTGAAAATATGTATATAAGATAACATTGCTTGAAATTCCAAATGAATAACGACATCTCAATTGTTGGATGCAAATACTGGAGAACGATCGCAATTAATACTAATTCAGCATTGCTGATTGGACTTCATTTCATTTACTTGTATTGAGCGAAACAACAGTTCAGTTGTTATTCAGTTGTTATTAGAATTTCAAACACAGTGTTAATCGATTAAAACTATGTCTGTGAGTGCGCCTAAGTAGCGCGCCATAATATCGTCACCGTGTTTTTAATAAATATATATTATAAAATGACTCGGAAATACTTTTCCCACTCTGTCATCAACAAGGAAATTGCTTATCGTTTACAATTCCTCTTATCTATAATATGCCCCTTATTGTTACGCACAATATTAAATATTGTTTCGAAACATTAAACATTTTCTATTCCTTAAACGGTATCTGAATTCTTAAACTTTAAAATTTTCGATTTTTTTTTTCTTTTTGAAGAAAATATTTGTCCGAGTTTCATTTTTTATGAGCATTTCAATGCCAAAATTTTAATGATATATCAAAATTGCCAGAGTTATATAAAAAAAAAAGCCAATTAAATGTAAACAAATATTTATTCAACAATGTTTTTCACATAAAATAAATAAATAAAAAATAAAGCTTGCAAGAAGGAAATCTCAAAAAAACTACTTATCCTATTAATCTGAAATTTTATTCATATGGCCAAATTAAGTTCTTCTATGACTTATACATCAATTTTTAGACAAATTATTCATAGATTTTTTTAAAAGAATTTTAATTAGATTTTTCTTAAAATGTATGTTCTTTAATTATATATTAATTATTTTTGCTAAAGTTTTTTAATCAAAACTAACAATTTAAATTAACTATAGGCAGTTCCTTTGCTTCTGGGAGTTTGTAAGTGGCATTACTTTGCACAAATTTTTTTAAAAGTATTTTTCAACTTTAAATGTTATTTTTCTCAAAACAAAACAAAAAAATCTAGCTTTCCTTCAGATTATCTCAAAAACTATCAATCATGTTAATCTAAAATTTCATGCATATATTCAAAATAAATTCTTTTATGGCTTATACAACAATTTTTTAAAGAAATTATTCATAGCATTTTTAATTTAATTTTTTTTTGAAAATTATAAATTCATTTTTACTGGAGGTTTTTTAAAATTAAAGCTAACAATTTAAGCTAACTGAAGGTCATCCTTTGCTTCTGGAAGTTTCTAAATGGCATTACTTTATTCATTTTTAAATATATATATATTTCAACCTTAATGTCATTTTTCTCAAAACAAATCATATTAATCTGAAATTTCCTGCATATGCTCAAAATAAGTTCTTTCATGGCTTATACAACAATTTTCAGACAAATTTAAGAGTTTTTTCAAAAATTTTTTATAAAAAGCATGTATAATTTCAAAATTAAACAATGTTTTGAAAATTATATTAATTTTTTAAATTTTTACCAATTTTTAAATTTAAAATTTTCACACAGTAAAATACTGATTTTTAAAGCTTTGAAAAAAATATCCAATTTATATTTATTTGTAATTTTTTTTGTGCATCTATATGAGAACATGAGAAGTAATGTAATTGTATATGAATAATTTACAATGGTTAATTTTTGTATATGAATTTATTTTTAATTTTAATTTATTTTAATTTATTTTTAAGTTTACAAATTTCAGTTTGTCATTTGTTTGTAAGTTAAGTTGAAAAAATGATGGGTTTTTGCTTTGATACTTAATTATTAAAAGTCCTGAGACACCTTCAAGTTAAAATAAGTTTCATCTTTTAAAAGACATTTAGCAGAATTAACGTGTAGAGAATTAAAAGAATATTTTGGAGAACTTAAGAAACCTGGGCCTTTAAAATTAATCTATACAATGGAAGGCTACAAAATAGAGTATTGTTTTTTTTTCCCGTCAGCAAAATTGAAAAAGGAAAAGTTGATGAATACTTAACAAACATCATTTTGAATTCTAATTAAAATGTACATATCTTGTACTGAACAGAGATTTGTCCCACTTAAATATTTGAATTTAAAAATTAATTTTGAATAATTTTATTCATCTATTAATCAAATAATTTACTTATTTCATTTTTTATTTAAAATAAGCAAATAATTTATAGTTTTTAAAAATTAATTTAGCCAATATGTTAAATAAAAAATTTCTAAAAACTATTTATCTTTTATTTCGTGTACTAATATATATATACATTTACTTGAGCCCAAGTAAGTTTAAAAAGTACTCTTTTAGTAAAATAAATCATGAAAAACATATTTTTAATTAATAACAAATATTTAAATAAGAGGTGATAACTAGAATAAAAATTAAAAAATCAGCTCAAATGGATAAATAATTCGGGTGAAATTACTGTGAATTAATCGAGTAATTATTTATTATTTAAAAGATTGTAAAAAATCTTTTATAAGTGAATCACAACTTAGCATTTCCAAATGCTCGGAATTTGTCGATCGCAAATAAAAAAAAATGGCGTTTTGATTTTTTTTTTCTAAATTTTATAACGATGACAAGCTATTTTTAAAACATTTATTCTCTATTATTTCCTTTCTTGACATTTTTATATAATTGAATAATTATTTTTAATCCAAGCCAACACATTTCCAAGGCGACTGAAAACATTAGTAAATAAAGAAACGACTATACCACTACAACATCATTAAATAATTGTTTTGTGTTAAATGAATAAAACAAATATAAATCTTCCATAATGCTACAAAATTTATTTTATTTTAAGAAGTATGTGATAAAATATAATTTACTATCATACGCGGATGCTTATTGGACGAACATAAAAAACATGTAAACAAACCAATTACAATTACAAAACGAAAATTAAAATTTAGCTTCATCCTAAACAACGAAGAGCTGTAGAAAATAGGTCATATTAGCTTTTAAAATGATTAATGTATTATTATTATTATTATTTAAACCTATAAATTTTGTTTAACACGCTTATTATATAACACTGAAATGTTGCATATCGGTATCATCTAATATTTCATTAATTTCGAGATCCAGTAAATTAATGCTTTCAACTCAATAAAATCACTTTCAAAACATTTACTTTAATGAATAGAGTCTGAATGACTATGAAATATTATGTATTTCTATAGGAAAAATATTTAATTAACTAATTTGTTAAAGCAAAACGAACCTCAATGAGGCGTGTCAATTATTATTTAAAGGAGATGTCTTCATTA
>JAOUZG010050771.1:3180362-3287243 GCA_026289955.1 Argiope argentata
AATGACTATGAAATATTATGTATTTCTATAGGAAAAATATTTAATTAGCTAATTTGTCAAAGCGAAACGATCCTCAAGGAGATGCATCAACAAACGGTATATGTAAGAAATTCTGAAGCAACCATAATAAAACTTTTAAAATAGAAGGGAAATCCCTTATAATAGTTTTATATTTCTATTATAATATTTAAATGCAAAACATACCTTCTCTTGATAGCAATTTATATAGATTTTCTAATATTCGAACGTTAGACACTACGATGCGCAACGTAATAGGCTGAGAGATGACGTGAGATGACGTATATTAGTACAAAATAGTTTTTCGTGCTGACCTCTGTCGGTGATTAGAAAAACTGTTACAGAGAAAATAGCTTCACTAAAGGAAAGAGGGGGGGGGGAGTATGTCGATACTTAAAACCAAATTTTATTTTAAAAATTTGACACTCAGAATTGAGCCGAAAGTACTTTCTGAACAACTTATTAATTTTTAAAGCATGGGAAATGAATATAAGTTTTTCCATGAGGTACTAATTTGTTGTACAACGTACATGCAAGCACACATAAGATAAAAACTTTTAAAATTACGTCATAATTTTTTACGTATAGCCCCAGTGATGAGAATTATGTCTTTAGAAAGGCTTAATTTCAGCTTAAAACATTAATTTAACAAAACCTGTAAATCAAATAATTGATGATGAACGTATTGTTTAAAAATAATCCTAAATTTGGAAGAAACTTCAATTTTTAATATTTTAACACAAATTAGTGATCAGATTCATCCGTTAAGTAAAAAATTAAGTTATCAACCAAGGAATTTATAAATTATAACCCTTTTAAGTTTGGGAAAAGGATTCGTGTTATAGTGATGATAATGATTACTGAAGTATTTTTAATAGTAACCACAACCGCCATATTGTAAACGATTTTTAAAAAATATATATTCTTATTAATATAGTATTTAGATGTAACTGTAGCCTCTTTTTCATTTCAACATACCTTATACATCAATGAAAATATAATTTTAATGAAAACATAATGCAGCAGGAGGAATTGGCTTTAAAAAAAATTTAATATCATTTTAAATAAATATGGCAACACTGCTTGGTCAACTGATATAAATTCCTTTATCGATGCAATATAATGGAGTTTTGAAGAGAATATTTCTTTACATCTTTTGTGATTATTATTAAAAGTGATGGTTTTGACTATATTTTTTCATTTAATTATAAATCATACTGAAATGACGCAAAGTGCTGATTAGTTATCTTAGAAGTAAGGAAGTATAAATAATATAACAAAGTGGAAATCCTACAGGTAAAAGGTGAATTTATTCTTATCAATATAATATTTAGATATAACTGTAACCTCTTTTCTTTTTTAACACACCTTATACATCAATGAAAATATAATTTTAATGAATACATAATACAACTGGCTTAAGTATTAAAAATTTTTTTTTTAATTACTTTAAATAAAAATGGCAACATTGATTGGTCAACTGATATAAATTCATCTATCGATGCAATATAATGGAGTTTTGAACAGAATATTTCTTTAAATCTTTTGTGATTATAATTAAAAGTGATGGTTTTGACTATATTCTTTCATTTAATTATAAATCATACTGAAATGACGCAAAGTGCTGATTAGTTATCGTAGAAGTAAGGAAGTATAAATAATATAACAAAGTGGAAATCCTACAGGCAAAAGATGTATTTATTCTTATCAATATAGTATTTAAATATAACTGTAACCTCTTTTTTTATTTGAACATACCTTATACATGAATGAAAATATAATTTTAATGATAAAATAATGCAACCAGCTAAATTAGTTTTTTTAAAAAAGATCCTTTTAAATAAAAATGGCAACACCGCTTGGTCAACTGATATAAATTCCTCTATCGATGCAATATAATGGAGTTTTGAAGATATTATTTCTTTAAATCTTTTGGGATTATAATTGAAAGTGATGGTTTTGACTATATTCCTTCATTTAATTATAAATCATACTGAAATGACGCAAAGGGTTGATTAGGTATCTTAGATCTAAGGAAGTATAAATAATATTACAAAGAGGAATCCTACAGGTAAAAGATGAATTTATTCTTATCAATATAGTATTTAGATATAACTGTAGCCTCTTTTTTATTTGAACATACCTTATACATCAATGAATACATAATGAAAACATAATGCAACAGGCGTAATTATTTTTTAAAATTTAAAATCATTTTAAATAAAAATGGCAACATTGCTTGGTCAACTGATATAAATTCCTCTATCGATTCAATATAATGGAGTTTTGAAGAGAATATTTCTTTAAATCTTTTGTGATTATTATTAAAAGTGATGTTTTTGACTATTTTTGGAATTTCTAGGCCCCAAATTCAAATATATAAATGTAAGAGAAAATACACTCTTACCTTGTCGTTCCAGGAATTTCTAAATCAGATAGAATTGAGGTATTCGAAAATGAATTAGATCACAACATCGAAATCTCTAACCCAGGGTTTTCATTTTCATCTTTTTTTATTTCCTGGACGAGGACACAGGCAAAGATAATTATATACAAACATTTACATAAATCATTTCATTTGTATGAATCCTTTCTACCGCATACAGTCATCTTTAGAAACGTTCTTACTTCAAATCCAATCATAGCTAATCTGTATCAAAACCGAAACTTGAACTTACATCTGTTAGTGTGGGATCATGGGATTTTTCCCTGATATCACCAATGCGCTTGTGCGAAAGGGTTACATCATGTTCTAGTGAGGCTAGGAATTCCAACATCCTCCCACCTTTGAGTTTTAATTACAGAAAACTCAAACACAATAATCGAATCAATATTAAAAATTTCAAAATTATCAACTAAAAGTTGACAAATATCAAAACAATTGAATTAAGAAAATGCTTATGCTATCGAACATATATCAAGATAATATTCTAAGTATCAAAATTGATCAAATTACCATTTATATCAAAATATATCATAGGTAAAAAAGGAAATGTTGGTGTTCTATTGTCAATTAAAGTTCTTAAAGTATGAAGTAGATAATAAAAAGTTCAAAATATAAGAGTTCTTGTAATAATGAAAAAGTTCAGCTCTCACATTATGAGTCTCTTTAACTTTTTTATTCTCCTGCCATACCTGGAGGTTGGTTCATCAGGTTCAAGTTTGTTCAGAGAATCACTTTCAGCAGAATTGGTATAATCACTGGTAAATTTTACCGGTAGTTCACACTTTTAGAAAAGTTCCTTGTCGTGTTCGCAAACTTCCAAAGGATACAGTCTCAATGTTGGACATAGGATTTCTCCACTTTTGGTTTTTAGTTTCACAAGTCTGATGCTTCCATCTAGAGATGTGAAAGGCCAGTCCATTCTTTTCATATTGTCACTGTATATCAGAACAATGTCACCGATTTTGGTAGATGGGAATCTTCTTATTTTTCTTACAAATTTTCTGAGCTCTCCCAAATACTCAGAACGAAAGCGTTTTCTTAGATCTTGTCGTAACATTTGGTGATAAGCAAACCTTTTATTTAGATATTGACTATCTAGGAGATCTAGATCAGGTATTCCAATCTCTGATTTCTTGCAGGAACATATTGGGAGTAAGAGTTTTATGTGACAGTGTCATCCATGGATGGCATTGTCACATAAGACTGTACATAATTCCTCATAATTTAGAGATGTTTGTCCTAGAAATTTACGGAGAATTCATTTAACAATTCCATTTAAACGTTCCCAAAAGCCACCCCTCCAGGGTGCACACGGGGGAATAAATTTCCAGTCTATTTTATTCACAGAACTGTATTTGGCTACTGTCGCCCAGTTAATGTTTTTGATGAGATTATTCGCCCCAACTAAGTTTGTGCCATTGTCTGAATAGTTGACAGCTGGTCTACCTCAACGAGTCACGTATCTGTGGAATTACTGCAGGAAACTTTCTGTTGATGGTGAAGTGGTCAGCTTTAGATGTACAGCTCTAAATACTGTACAAGTATAGATGACAATCCAGGACTTTTGATTTTTCTTTAAATACAGAGGTCCAGTAAAATAGACTCCTATAATTTCAAACACAGAAGCCGCTCTAAGACGATCTATTGGTAATGAAGCTGTTGGAGTTTCTATTTCGAGGCCATCGTATCTTTTACAAGTTACACAAATCTTAACAACTTTGCGCACAGTTTTACGGTATTTCAATATCCAAAATTCTCCTCTGAGGTTGGTTATCACTATTTGAACATGTGTAGGACCTAGGCAGCAGTGTTTCCAGCATACAATTTTTCAACAATCACTATCAACAATCAATGTTCACTTGATAACACGATAGGAAATTTAAAGTTTTTTAAATCGTCATTCAATGGCAGTCTTGTCTTAATTCGGTAAAGTTCATTCTCATCAATAAATATTTAGAGTTTTTGATGCCTCTTATCTTATGGCCCTGTGAAAGATTCTCGCTGAACTATTTTTATTAAGGAGATTTCGGATTTCTTTCTTTCTTCCACAGTTATGTCTCCAAATTTTCTTAGATCTCTTTTCACTCTGCAGTTATCCACAAATCGATAAATTCAGGATACAACAATAAGAAGTTTAGGGTAAGAGGAGTAAATATCATAAATTTTAACTTCTTTTACCATATTGGTGACACTAACAACTGTTTTCTTTTTTTCTGTGTTAATAATTTCTTCATCTGGAAAAATATTGGATTTAGGCCAATATTCAGGAGGAGTTTTTAACCATGAAAGTCCTAACCACCTATTAGATTTGGCCAGATTTTCGAAATTGCAACCACGAGAAGGTAGATCGGCTGGATTTAACTGTCCTGGTATATGATACCAATTATCTGAATCACTCAAAAGACGAATATTTTTTAAACGATTGAAAACGAAAGTGAACCAGTTTTCGTTCTTTTTAATCCAATAAGGAGCATTACTGAAATCAGAACAATATCGTGCAGCAACATTTTCCATTCCTAAACTTTCTTTCACTGAATAATAAAGTCTTGCACCAATATTGCATGTTAAAAGTTCTAGTCTAGACACTGAAAGAGTTTTGAGAGGAGTGACCCTTGCTCTACTTTGTATCAATTGGCAATTGGTCGAATTGATACCTTCATTGCTCAAAAATATACACGTAGTATATGCCTTCTCTGAAGCATCACAGAAGATATGTAATGTTCTATTGCTGTCTGTTACATTTTTGTTTAGACATCTAGGCATAGAAATCTCATTTAAAATTTTAAGTTGATCTTTCCACCTTGTAAATTTCGTGGTTATCCAAGATGGTAATTGTGATATGGTGATAAGTGGGAATATCGGAACAAATCTTTTCCTGATATAACACATCAAAATTACAATAAGAACTATTGTCTACATTACTTAAACGTACCAGGTATTTTTTTTATCGTTTTCTGCTTTCTCAACTCCGCTAAATAAAGAATGCAAAATTGATTCTTCACTAATAACTTCATAATCCATTTGTTCTGCAACGTATTTAGAAATGTAGGATCTTTGAGACCCTGTATTGTAGAGACACCGAATTAATTTCGTTTCACCGTTCCCACGAATTTTTATTACTAATGTTTGTAAATAAACTTGACTTAAGGATGTTTTGTTTGTTAAATAACTGTCTGAAGTAGAGTTTTCTTCCGGGTTTTTTCATAATTTTTAGTACTTGGACATTCATTATTAGCATTACACATGATAGGTAAATTTTTTCCATTACATTTAAGACAATTAATTGTTTGTTAGTAGAAACGTGCTATATGTCTGGATTTAGAATTTAAACATCTGAAACAAATTCCACGGTTTAAAAGAATTTTCTTTTTTTTTTCGTATGTTAAACCTTTCGCAATTCTACAATCTTGAGTCAAATGCAGTTTATCACAAAAAGCGTATTCCTTATTTTTTGAATCAACAGGATACGAATTTTTCTCGAGTTATTAAATAAATCAAAACCAGATGGCTTTGCCTTTTCTCGAATATGATGATTCGTTGTTTTTTCATGTTTTTCTAAATCGAAAAAAGATCGCGCAATAATAAATTTTTGTTCCGATTCTATTTCTTTTTTAAGAAAGTTTAAGAGATGAGTTAACCTATCACTTCCTGAGCTTTCTGCTGTAGTTAATTCATTTCGATTACGTTCGTAAACCCTCAATAAATCGCTGGGTAAACAAGACTCCACAAGAGGATACAGCAATATAGCTGAAAAGTTATCTTCTGAAACTCCTAAGGATTTTAATGCTCTCAGCTGCCCTTCTAATTTATGGCATAATTTCACTAGAGAATACTTTTGACCTTGAGTATTCGAGTTATTTATTGCCATTGAAAGAAGCTCTCTAATATAAACTTCAATCAACAGATCATCTCTTCCGAAGCAATGCTTTAAACACTTGACAGCTTCCTTATAATTCTTTCCTGTTGAAGGGAAAGATTCTACTAACTGCTTTGCTGGCGACCCTTAAATGGTGATTGCAACAAATACTGGAATTTGCTCTAATTTATCGTATAATTTCGCCAGAGAATACTTTTGACCTTGAGGATTCGAGTTATTTATTACCATTGAAAGAAGCTCTCTAATATAAACTTCAATCAACAAATCATCTCTTCCGAAGCAATGCTTTAAACACTTGACAGCTTCCTTATAATTCTTTCCTGTTGGAGGGAAAGATTCTACTAATTGCCTTGCTGGCGAACCCTTAAATGTTGATTGCAACAAATACTGGAATTTATCGTCATCTACTATATCTATATCTTCATGTATCTTTTTAAACTGCCCCCACCATTGAAGCCATTCTTTAATGTTTCCATTAAATTGCTTTAATTCCAGTTCCGGAAGTCTAAATTTGTGATTAGTGCACTCGACTGATTCTTTCATTAGAGTAACATCGTTAATAGGTTTTTCTAACGCGTTTAATCTCCTCTGTAGTTTTGTTGTCGTTTCTATAAATCTATTTTCATAAGCAGTAATATTTTCTTATTTTAAATTAAAATTTTCTTGCGTGCACGTTGCATAGCTTTGCAAATTAGCTAAAATCTTAGTATCTAAATCATTTAATTCTTGATACTTTTTTTCTAAAAGGACTATCTGTGCCGCCA
Source organism: Argiope argentata (assembly GCA_026289955.1). Taxonomy (NCBI): domain Eukaryota; kingdom Metazoa; phylum Arthropoda; class Arachnida; order Araneae; family Araneidae; genus Argiope; species Argiope argentata. The sequence continues at coordinate 3,187,468 of JAOUZG010050771.1, forward strand.
AGATATCTGTGTCCTCTACTTTGTTTTCCAAAATTTCACAAGCTTTATTCAATGATCTAGTAAAATTACTCCTTGTAGGAGCTCTTAATTTTTTAATGCTTTCGACATCCATTTCTAATAATTTCTCAAATTCTAATTCTAAATACCTCGAATTCTATATCTATTTACATAGATTCTTTATATGTAAATCCCGGCAGGGATGCCTGATTTTGGGATTTCTAGACCCCAAATTCAAACATCTAAATGTAAGAGAAAATTCATTCTTATCTTATCGTTCCGGGAACTTCTAAATCAGATAGAATCGAGGCATTCCAACATGAATTAGATCACAACATCGAAATCTCTAACCCAGGGTTTTCATTTTCATCTTTTTTTATTTCCTGGACGAGGACACAGGCAAAGATAATTAAATACAAACATTTACATAAATCATTTCATTTGTACGAATCCTTTCTACCGCATACAGTCATCTTTAGAAACGTTCTTACTCCAAATCCAATCATAGCTAATCAGTATCGAAACCGAAACTTCAACATACATCTGTTAGTGTGGGATCATGGGATTTTTCACTGACGTCATCAATGAGCTTGCGCGAAAGGGTTACATCATGTTATAGTGAGGCCAGGAATTCCAACAACTATATTCATTCATTTAATTATAAATCGTAATGAAATGACGAGAGGAGTTGATTAGTTATCGTAGAAGGAAGTATAAATAACATCACAAAGAGGTAATCCTACAGGTAAAAGATGAATACATTCTTATCAATATAGTATTTAGATATAACTGTAGCCTCTTTTTTATTTGAACATACCTTATACATCAATGAAAATATAATGTTAATGAAAACCTAATGCAACAGGTGTAATTACTTAAATTTTTTTTATCATTTTAAATAAAAATGGCAACATTGCTTGGTCAACTGATATAAATTCCTCTATTGACGCAATATAATGGAGTTTTGAAGAGAATATTTCTTTAAATCTTTTATGATTATTATTAAAAGTGATGGTTTTGACTATACTCTTTCATTTAATTATAAGTCATAATGAAATGACACGATGAGTTGATTAGTTATCGAAGAAGGAAGAAGGTATAAATAATATCACGAAGTGGAAATCTTACAGGTAAAAAATGATTAGAAAACACATTGTTATAAATATAACGAAAGTAGTTTGCAAATATAGTTTACATCTATTTTTAATTTTAGTTAGATACAAGTTAGCTTTTGTAAATAAAATTTAAAGTTGTAATTTCTAAATACTTAATATCTCAAATGGAATGAAGCAATATGTGTGTGTGGGGGGCATGTGTGTGGGAAGGGTTTTTGTGTTCAAGATTCTTGACAATACAATTTTAATTTTTCATATATATATATATATATATATATATATATATATATATATATATATATATATATATATATATATATACACTGAAGTGATAAAAGTCATGGGATGACTGTTAATATCGTGTCGGTCCTCCCTTTGCCCGGCGAAGTGCAACAACTCGACGTGTCATGGAGTCCACAAGTCGTTGGAAGTCCTCTGCAGGAATATTGAGCCATGCTGTCTGTATAGACGTCCATAATTGTGAAAGTGTGGATGGTGCAGGAGTTTGGCCACGAACAGACCTTTCGATGATGTCCCATAAATGCTCTATGGGACTCATATCGGGCGATCTAGGTGGCCAGATCATGCGCTGGAATTGTCCGGAATGTTCTTCAAACCAATCGCGATTAGTTCCGGGCCCGGTGATATGGCGCATTGTCATCCATAAAAATCCCATCGTTGTGTGGGTACGTGAAGTCCATGAATGGCTGCAAGTGATCTGCAAGCAGCTGAACATAACCATTTCCAGTCAATGATCGGTTCAGTTGCACCAGAGGACCGAGTCCATGAAATGTAAAAACAGCCCACACCACTATGCAGCCACCACCAGCTTGAACAGTGCCTTGCTGACAGTTTGGGTCCATGGCTTCGTGGGGTCTGCGCCACACTCGAACTCTACCATGAGCTCGCAGCAACTAAAATCGTGACTCATCTGACCACGACACGGTATTCCACTGGTCTGGGGACCAGTTGATATGCTCACGAGCCCAGGAGAGTCGCTGCAGGCGATGTCGTGCTGTCAGTAAAGGCACTCGAGTCGGTCTTCTGCTGTCATAGCCCAAGGAAGACAAATTTCTCCGCACAGTCCTATCGGACACGTTCCTCGTACGTCCCACATTGATTCCTGCAGTTATTTGACGAATTGTTGTGTGTCCATTAACATTGACCATTCTACACAGACGTCGGCGATCTCGGTCGTTAAGTGCAGGTGGTCGCCCACTGCGCTGTCCAAGGTGGGATGTGATGCCTGAAATTTCATACTCTCGGCAAACTCTTGATACTGTGGATCTCGGAATGTTAAATTCACTAACGATATCCGCAATGGAATGCGTCTAGCTCCAACTAACATTCAACGTTCAAAGTCTGTTAATTCTCGTCGTGCCGTCATAATCACGAAAAACCTCTTCACATGAATAACTTGAACACAAATAAAAGCTATGGAAAACGAACTGCGCATTTATACTCTTTCGCTGCGATACTGTTGCCATCTGTATATTTGCATATTGCTATCCCATGACTTTTGTCACTTCAGTATATATATATACTTAAAATACAATATCAGAGAATATATCAAAATATCATTTTTTTATCCGCAAGATGCTTGATTTCCTTACTATCATATTCTGATTCATTCTTAATTTTAAAAAAGGAAGTTTGGTTGTTGTTTTTCTCGGTAAAATTACTAATTATTTTTTAGAAAAAAATACTTTCAGGTTAATTTTTTTAAAATCAAAATCAAGTTTACAGTCTGTTATATTTTCTTTTTTAATTTTATCATTAAGATATATTTCATTACTTTTGTGATATATAGTGATTAAAACAGTACTAGAAGTAAATGTTTAAAAGAACTCAAAACAATATACTTTATAGTGTTTAAAATACATTTTCTCTCGGAGAGGTAAAAAAGACTTTCATGTGAAGAAATCATGTTCTAGAATTAAAAATAAAAGCTTGATTTTAAAACCCAGCTACTCCAGCCGAAGTTCTTTTTATCTCAGAAAAAAATTGTGTGTTCATACAAATATAGTAAAATCTTGCTTACATAAATTCATATATGTAAAATAATTTAGTAATCTGTTTTGAAAGATCTACATCCTCCAATTATCAATAAAATATAAACATAACAGTTTACGGATTATAAAACGATACGTTATAGACACACCGATTCTCAATTCTCATAGCAATTACAGAAAACATGTGCAGCATCGACGTCATGAGACTTTTGCGTCACGTGATTTGATCGCTTTGACTCAACACCTTGTAAAGTACGAAGCCGGAGTTTACCATAGCGTCTTTCGTCTACTACTTTGTCGGAAACGCCAACAAGTGACAAATACGTGGTATACTGATGAGTAGTAGCTGACTGCAAGTTAGTAAGTGCATAGAATGCCTTCAAACAGTTGGCCGTAGCTTCCTATTTCTGTATTTCTTAAAAAAAAAAAAACTACATATTGGACAGATATTGCATTTATAATTTCTCTAAACAAATACTTTTTTCAATAAGATAATACCTTTCCACTGTTCAGCCTTTAACTGCAAAGAAAATTATGGTGATGATCCTATAGTGCCCATTTTTAAATTTCCCGAGAAAGAAAATTTTTGAAAGCACAATGGTATCATAGGCTCCTTCGAAAAGATTTCAAGCCAAGGAAAACTTCAAGAGTAGGTACGGCTATACAGTAACTTTCCTAAAAGATTATTTTCTAATGAAAAAATTAAAAGCACAATGGTTTCGGAGGCAGGACCCGACTTAACTTAGTTGGGGCCCGGTGCAAAAACTTCTTTTGGGCCCCCTCTGTTTTACTACTTTAGCAATGAAGAGCATTCATTAAAGAAGGAAGCGTAAAATAAAATTTCTATTCGATATGCCCTCCCCCTACTAATATGAGGGCCCGGGGCAACTGCCCCGTATGCGCCTGCCTTAGTCAGGCCCTGCTCACAGGCTCCCTCGTAAGGATTCCAAACCCTTTAAAACTTCAAGAGTAAGTACAGCTATTCAGTAACTTTCTCAAAAGATAATCTTCAAACGAGAAAAATTAAAAGTACAATGGACTAACTGGCCCCTTCGTGAGGATTTCAAACCAAGCAAAACTTTAAGAGTAAGTACAACTATTCAGTAACTCTCTCAAAAGATAATTTTCATTTTGAATTCATAAATATGTCCTATTTTTAGCTTTCAAAAGTGAATAATGCTATCAGTAACAGGTTGAATTGCTTAAGAGTTAATTATTATATATTTAACAATGAAAATTTCAATTTGTTTTAACAAGGATAATAACAATCTTAATTAATCTATAAACAATAACAATCTTAATTAATCTTTAACTCATTGTCCTATGTATTAAATCAGCTGTATAACCAAATGGTAAATATACGTGCAAACATGATGAATGCAACATCGCAATTTATAAATTTTGAAAACATACATTAAAAAATTATAATGCAGTATTTTTTAAATTTATAAACATTTACCTACATCTTAAAAGTAATTATTTTAATTTATCTTCTATACTTTCCTCGGGCTGTGAACTTTACTTTAGAGGAAGATTTATAAGAAATATGAAATATTTACATGAAGAAAGTGGCTGTATTCTGATAATGTATTTTTGTATAGTTTGTTCTAAAGTAAAAATAATATAGTTAATTAGTGATGTTGTTTGCATCTTGTAATATAACATATATGTTTACTATTTCCTTTCTGTATATATATTTCCAATTTACCTTGCATAAAATAATTTTATTGGCAAAGTTGAAAATCATTCAAATATTTAGAAAGTCCAGACTTATACAAATGACTTATAGCCCTGACCTGAATATATTTTAATTAGTTTTACATCTTGTCAGAACTTGCATACTTCATGTAAAAATATTTTTAAATAAACTGGTTTAAACTTTTTTATTCATTACCATTTCTTTTAAGATTTATGAGAGAAGTTATATAGATATTACAATCCAGAATACCCATTAATTTGAGTTTTTCTTTTTGTGAGAACTTGCATACCTCATGCAGAAATGTTTTTAAATCAATTTGTTAATTTTTTGCTGATTTTTTCTTATAAAAGAAAGAAATAATATATTCTAATTCCCCAAAATATTCTTAAATTACAGTTTTGTAGCTACTTTTAAGTGATGCATTTTATAAATATTTTACAGTATAATTACCAGAAAAAAAATTTAAATAAATCTGTAATCTAAAATTTAAATTTTTTTTAAAAAATTCTTATTATAAAGATAAAAATTCTTTATATTTAATGGAGCCAGTATATTACAGCCAAACGATGTGTTTACTTTAGAAAAAGCATAAAACTACATTACCTAAACCGTTGGGCTCTTGAGATCGGCAGACTGCTTTGGATGATACATTCCAGCCTTCTGTAGCACTTTAGAAGATGTTAATTGAGTTATGCAGCGAACATTTTAGAAACAAGTACTCAAACGCAGTGAGGGAAATGGGGCAAGCTCATAAGGCTGTGGATTTCGATCACACATCTTATTTGTAAAAGATAGAAATAGGAAATGCAGTATACTTTTTTAGTTAAATTAAAATATAGACAAACTTCTGAAAGGATTGTTTGATTATAAAACTATGATTATTAAATTATTCTTATTTCTTAAGCCTTGATAGCATAATTTTAAAAGAGTTTTTCTTCTTTATTCTAAATAAATGATCTGAAAAGTTCTAATTTATACCATTGGTTTTCGCTAAAATGTCATTAATTGGCTCTCGTTTTTGATCCATTTGCACTTCTTATAAACATTAATCTTCAAACGCCTAGAATTATATATCAAATTTTAGTTTAAAAATATCAATAGAAATGAAATTTGGAACATGATTAGAGATTATTACTTTATTTAATGGTGCAATTACACTATTAGTACAAAATTCAGTTATCAAAACCTAGAACAAAGTTTTTACTCCCTTATTTTTTGAAGCACAGGAAAATTGTAACCATAGAAAATTCGACATAAATTTTAACGAAACTCTACATTTCTTTTTCATTAAACAGCATATTTGTGTGCATGTGACATGATTATTAAACACTGAAGCGAGCTAAACAAATGAAATTTGGTTACAGTCTTACTATCAAAATTTTAAATCTGTATCAAAATATGGAAATGCATTGCTTTACATTGGAGATCTATCCTGTGCTTCATAATCGTGACCAAGAACTGAATTTGAATTTAAATCAAGATAAACAAATGATCATTTCACAGAAATAATATATGTTTTTCACTGAAAGGGAGCAACTAAATGATTTCAGGCAGTAATCAATAGGAAGAGACATAGCAAAAGGTTTCCAAGATCATAGCCAACCTTCTCTGTAAAAAGGACATGGGTGCAAGAAACCATTCGGGGCCCTAAATTTTTAGAAAGATATATATATATATATATATATATATATATTGCAAACGTTGCGTGTAACTAGTGTATGTTTATTTGATGACTGAAGACAATTCTTTATTTTAATTTGCCGAAAGAGAGCTCAGAATTGGTTATGGTAATTAGCAATGTAAAAAAATTGTTTTAGAACAGTCAAAACATTTGCAAATAACTCATTATAATTATTATTTAGTATGTATTGGAATATACCCGGTGCATTGTTTACATTTCTTTCAATAAAATCAAATACTGTTGCAAACTAATTTCCTGATTTAAGTTTATTTGGATAATGCAACTTCTATCTTTGTCATAAAACTTTACTACTAAGTTTTTAGGAACATTTTGTAAACCATGTTTTTCTAATTTTTTTTGTATCAGTGATTTGAAATACTTTTTAATCTATTTTCTGTCTGCTCAATAACAGTATTATTACAGTGTTAAAAAATAACATCTATTTCTATACCGAATTTTCTATTACTTCATTTTCCTCTATTTCGGAATATAATCTCTTTCTTTCTTTCTTTTTTTTTTTTTTGGAAAATGTTTTGAAATATTCAAATTACATGCTGTCACATTTGCTTCATTAAAAAATATGTTAAGTTTTAGGCTTAAACTTTGGATTTCAATTTTAATTTTATTGAATAAATTAAAAATCTAGTCAAGAACAATTGTTTTTGCTTGAAATAGTTCATTGATAGTGTTAATTTTGGACAATATTACAGATCAAACTTTTGAATATAAAATAAATGGTATTTCTTAGAATATCCAAAAGAATTTTATTTATCTTCGGCCAATGCCGGTCTTGTCTTTATAAGAGCCTAGGTGCAAAAAACTCTTTAGGGCCCTCATATTTTTGTAAAGTAGAAAAAAAGTACTAACACGAACATATATTACTCTTGCAAGTTTATTTTTGCTGTTAATTATTTTGGAATTTTTCTTTTTCTTTTTCTACTTTTCTTTTCTACGCTTCATATAGCAAGTGCATTTAAACCTTCTGTTCACAATGCTTCACCGAAGACAATTTCATATTACTTTTTAATTCGTTGGAAGAATGCTCAGCACTCTCTCTAATGATTGAAATAATTTATTTTGAAAAATATGAATTTATTTGAAATACTCTTAAATCTATCTACTATTTGTGCATAAAAGCACCAATTATACTGTTAAAAATAGCATCTAAAATCGTCTATAGGGTTTTCTAACTTTATTTTGCTTTTTCGAAACTTAACTTTTTTTTTTTCTTTTTTTTCAGAAAAATGTTCTGAAATATTCAAATTACTCAATATCTCTTTAGCTTCATTTAAAAATGTATTAAATTTCTGATTTCAATTTTAATTTTATTGACAAAAATTAAATCAATCGAGAAAATTTTCTTTTGATTTAAATAATTTATTGATATTGATAAATTTGAGCAATATTGCAAAACATACTATTAAACATAAAATAAATGGCACTTCTGGTGTTGAGTCCACCAGACTTTTAGCTTCGAGAGCCGTATTTGCATCAATAAATTCTTTTAGGGCATTACAAATTTCTCAAACTATGTTTCCCTTTCTTTTTATATTTCCCTTTCATATTGTTACCGTTGTCGCAAGCTTACTTAATATTTTCAAAAGAATTTTTTTTAGTCCTTCTTCTGTCTCATCAGTTGTTTTTAAAAATCTTGTAAATGACTCATTTACAGTTAATCTTTTTCTTTGAAATTTGTGTACCTAATTATGACTAAAATTTGTTCCTTACAGGAAATATCAAGAGTACATTTAGATACTACAGTTCGTGGATGCTTTTATGCTGTCTTTAATTTTATAAAAGATTTCATTTCCAGAAATTATTGAATAAAGCTAAATTCTATTTTTTAAAAATTTCTTATTAAGTTTATATGATCTATTATCACAGAATCTTATGTACTTAATAATTCGATTAAATAAAAAATTTACGTTATTAGAGGTTCCTGTTATTTTTTGGGTTCCTCGACATGGAAGATTATTACATGCTCAAATTAGAGTTAATCATATTTTTTGAAATATTTAAGTCGTCCCTTTTATTTTTTATAGTAACTTGATTTGTTTTATCAATAGTACAACATAAATTTAGTCATTTTAGTAATTTTTTCCCAACTATAAACGAATTATAGTGGCCAATAGAACACTCATGGTCATTAATTACATTTGACAGCTATCTTCTGTTATAATCCCTAATAAATCGTGGAGATCGTTCATTTCCACATCTTTTCGAAAATAGCAGGGAATAAAAACAAAATACCGAGTCTTGCGTTTTTCAATACATTAACCAGCTGCGAAGTTAAGTAACCCCATTTCGTATTTTTTTTATAAATAATACGTAGCGGGAATTGATTTATCTTCAGGATTCTTCGTAAAACATCCTTTATTATTTTAACCCAACATTCTAAACTTATTCTTTATAATAGTACTTAGACATAAATATGGATTACTTATATTCACTTGATGAAATATTTATCGTCATTTTGATCGTTATTTTTCAGATTCGATCATATTCGTATAAATATATAGTTCTTCAACGACTTTCAGTTTCTGCATTTCCTTTACGAGATGTGTAGTTTACGCGAATCTTTTTTTTCCCCATTTGAATTAGAACTTCTGAAGTCGAATTTTAATTCCAGAAAAACTTTGAAGACAAGAAATATCTTCTTGTGATTCCTTAAAGTTTAGCGTTTCTATTCCTTTTTTTTTTCTCCCCTTCTTCTTTTCTGCTAATTTTCTTTTTTCACAACCAAAAGGATATGTTCTTGCCATGGACATGATAAGATCTAACAATGTTAAATATTTTGTAGTATGAACTTTAAAGCACTATATGCAGTCTTATTTTATAGGTGAGGTAAATGACGATAAATTATTGCCTCAGGTTTATATGTTGCATACCTGCATTAAACATTCATATACCAGCATATTTTCAAACCCGTCAATTTTTAAAACGACATTTCTTCTTCTCGTCTTTCCGTTTCGCTACTATAATTCAGATTATTATTTTAGTTCTTGATAATAATGGGGCCACTCAATCCGGAACACGAGTACATAGCATCCACCGCACCCCACAGAAGGCCGGCCTTGGCTTCAGCTACCCCTGCATTATCGTTATTAAACTCAATAAATATTTCTAGGGCACTGTGAATTTGTTCAAACTTCGCTATACTGCTTTAAGCGAATCTCTTTTTGGCTTCTCAAAGAGTATCGCTTGATATTTTAAGAGTAATATTTAAATGATTTAGTAGAATTTCTCATATTTTTGTAGTTTCAGCGAATATGCAATATAAAAATTTGTAATATTCAAAAAATTACAAAGTATATAGCTGTCAGCGGCATTAGCTACCGTTGCCGTATGCCATCCTCTACAGTAGTCTACATGCAATTCATATCTAAATAAAGCTCACTTGATCTTTTCAATAAAGCTTTTGCTAATATTTCTTCAGTGACATCAATTTTTATTGATGTCAGCAACCCTATAAATAGTTAATCTTTTCTCTTCAAAATTTAAATACCCCCATAGTGATTAAAGTTTGTTCCTTATGAAAAATATTAGGAGTACAATCAATTTGGATACTGTAGCTGCTTTTATTTGGCTGATTTAATGTCTTTAAGGCCTTCATTTAATAATGCAGGAATAATGTTTGATAATAAGGAATTTAATAATTGTTTTTATGATCTCTGTGCTAAATGATGCACAGTTCTATTTCCAGAATTTTTTAGTATGTTTATATCATTCATTAACACAAAGTCTTATTTATTTAATGATTCGACAAAATTGACAAAATTCTCCATCATTAGGCATTCCTGTTATTTCATGGATTCCTCAAAGTGGAATATTATTTCATGCTAAAAATAGAATCACATCTGCAATTCTTTAAAATAGTTATCAAGTCATTCCGTTTCCTTAATTACATTTGTTTGATTTGTTTTAATTTTAGATTTAGCTTTTTAGTTATTCTTTCCAAGAAATAAATGAATCAAAACGTCAAACAAAACACTTGTGAACTTGAATTACAATATTTAGTTATTATAACCACCCCTAAATTGTGTAGATTGTTCATTTTCTCTTTTGGAAAATAGTATACGACAAAAATAAAATACCGAGTCTTTATCGAGGTTTTATCATTAGACATTTTTTAATAGTAGTACCTAGTGGAAAACATTTTTTAAAGTAGTGAATAGCGGAAAAGGATCTACAATTCAAGTTTCAACTATTCAAAACCCTCAACCAAGTTTCACCTTTCTTTTCCAATTGAAACCTGAATTATAACTACTGAAGTCTGCGCATGTTCACTGCCAGAATTATTTTGTTGACAAGAAATCCGATCTACTTGTGATTTCTTAAATTTTAACAATTCTTCTTTTTTTTTCTAATTTTTTTGACACCCAGAGGGATATTTATTTCCTTAGAATGGCCATGATGAAATCTAACCATATTAAACATTTTGGAGTATGAATTATCAAAATTCTGTATGCAATCTAACCTTGCAGGTACGGTAAATGACCATAAATCTGATTACCTTATGTTTATAATATGTTACAAACTTTCATTAAAAATGTAATAATTCTCTGTAAATTTCGTGCAATTCCAGACCGCCAGTTGTTCCAGTTAAATTTATCGCTATCTTCTTGCCATCCAACTATTATTGTTCAGATTATTATTTTAATTCTTAATCCCGTAGGGGCCCCCTTAATTGTGGAACCCTGGTGTCTTACATCTTCGCCCCCCCCACATACACATACAGATGGCCGGCTGTACCCAAGAGATAAGAAATTTTGCAGTCCTCTTCATATTTGGTTTTAAAAAAGTAAAATAAAAAATACTACACCTTTGTCTACATGGGTGTAAAACACAGTGCAAGGGTATATATCGAACTTTTATTTCTGCTTACTGTTCAGTGTCTTCCATGTAAGAATAAACAATTAAGTTTTTTAATTTTTTAATGTTGCAATCAAACGTTAGAAAACAACCACCCACGTCAGCGGCGCGAGAGTAGTGGACAATATGTTGAGAACAACTCAAATCTTAGTTCGGTTTTCGGGGGGTACGAATAAACGCGACTTTTTCCCTGATTCCCGAATACAGAGGCGGATTTCCAAATAGGCGCATGAGGCGCGCGCCTCGGGCCTCATAAATTATGGGGCCTCAAAATTTAGTTCTAAAATAATAATAATTTAAATTTTGAAAAAGAGGATATTTTTTGAATAAAACCTTTCATTTTTACTCCACTATTACCACTCCCAGTTCAGCTATTTCAATCAAAGAATCATGCAATATCAGTACCCTTGAAAAACCAACTATTTTGAGAATGAGAGAGTAAAAAGTCAACCAGGTGGGGGGAGGGAGATTTTACATCTTTTGTCTTGTATGAAACTAAAGAGATAGATATCATATTACACCCTTCTGGACACTCGGAACCTATGAAGTACAGGAATGGCTCTCAAGGCAATGAACGTTGTATAATAGGACATAGGACGCATTCTAGTTACAGAACTTGATATTTGCTCAAAAAGGTTAGTTTCTCCAAAACATCCTGTTAGCTATTTAGCGTTTCACATTTGAAAAATATTGACTTTGATTTGTGTTGTGGAAAGGAATTCATTTCTGTGTTTGACCTTTGACCGATGTGAAGATTGGTAAGCATATAATTTTTTAATAAATTTTCGTGCTTTTGAAAATATTGTAATCGTGGCTTTATATTTTTTGGCACATTTGAAGGTTAAAAACATGGCTCATTTACAATACGAATCGTCAGGCATTGGACCTGCTCAAAAAGATAAAATAAACTGATTACTTTCTCCTATTAACTGAAGGGGAAAATGTTTCAACTCGGAAAAATCGTCAAAAGTCCAGCTAATATTTTTATACGACTAATTTTTTTGAATGTTTTAGCCATGTTACAGAAAAGAAAGTTTGAATCGGGGGCTTCAAAACGCAAAAGGCAAAAGGCAAACAAAAAAAAGAAAGAAAGAAAAGCAGAACGACATAAAAATTTATTCAATAAATGTATTATAACATTTGAAAAATGAGCTAAAATGAAAAGGAGACAGAAAGAGCAGTTGAGCAACTTGATACAGCATATGTACCTAAAAGAATATGAGCAAATTGAAATCGAATATTTACATTAAAAAAACCCTGTGCAAGCTGAAGTAGAATATGAATTCTAACAAATTAATGATCGAGTTGAACAAGAATGCGTATTTGAAAAGATATGTGGCGCTAGCCTTATAAGCCAGGTAACATCTACTTTACCGAAGTCGACTTTTGGTGTATTGGTCATATTACTCGGCTACCGACCCTAGCGTCGCAGGTTCATACCGCGATCTTCAATCGCGTCAGATAAATGAGCGTACTGCAACAAAATGTGCGCAAGAAAAAATCATTGAACAAGGTGAAATTGAAAATGATTTCGAAGAAATTGGCGAGAGAAGTGGAATTGTATGCAAACCTAAAAAGACAGATGAACAAATTAAAACAGAATAAGCACAAGAAAATGCCGATTAGTGAGCCGAAGCAAAATGCGAATTCGAAGAAATTAATGAGCGATCTGAAACAGAAACTGAAGAATCAACAACTTATAATTTTAAACAGCAAAATAAAATATCAGCTGATTCTGATAACGTTTTAAAACAAAACCAAAATATTTTTATTCTCAAAAGAAAAGAAAAAACAGCTCCGTTCTATAATAATTGATTTAGTGTATAATGAAATTTTAGGTATGTATCTTTGAAAAATATTGAGCAACTAAGGCTCAAAATAGACCTATTTTTTTAAGAACAGCATTAACACATCCTGAACTTCATCATCCTTTTAAATACTGCCAAGTAGAAAGAAAAAAAAAATAGATTTTATTTTTCAATTTTATGTACCTAGGTCCCCCACCGCTTTTTTTTTCTAACACAAAAAAATCAGATACAGAGCTTAACAAAGTGAAAATATGTATAAAGAGTGCATACTGTAAATATAACTGGAGGGGAGGGGGGCCTCAAATTGAATTGCGCCTCGGGCCTCTGAAACTTCAAATCCGCCACTGCCCGAATATACTTTTTTTTCTATTTTTTATTTGTTTTGATTTTGTAATTATTTTATGTAGAGTTTGTGTATAATTATATTCGTTCATAAGTGAATATTTCTACTTTTCTATTTGGATAACGCCAGTGGACTTTCAGCTATGTAATGCAAGCATTGTTTTCTAAAATATTGAAATTTTAGGAAGAAAGAGCGGGGAATAATAAAACAAGAATTAACATTATTTTATTCGCCATCTGCGTTCTATTTGATTTTAAAGAAGCAAAATAAGTGCAAAATATTTTTTTTACTTCAAGTCTCCTCCCCGCTTTGCTACTTAATTGCAAATAAGGTCATTTTCTTATATTATTTTTAGAAAATAGTGACAAAATATCATCGCGCTACTTTTGAGTTACAGCTTTAAATTCATTGTTATATTTGTTCAAATTTAGAGATATTTGGATTAAAAAGCAAAATAATTCTCTTAAACAAAAGGGAAAGATCAATAAGAAATAAAAATCATGGGATCACTGCAATTTTCTATGTTCGCAGCAATTAACAAAATTCGTTGCAAAATGCTTTGTAGCTTATTGGCTTTTACTTTTAATATAAATATTTATTCACTTATTTTGCCTGTTTAACCATTGACCAATACTGTGGTTCTTACACTATGGGACAATGATAGAGTATTAATATACGTCCATTTCAGATTTAAGTGCCACGTTTCGAAAATCAAGACAAAACCTTTGGATTAAAAATCCTTTTGCTAAAGAAAGAGAAAGTACCATTAAAGGAAGAAAACAAAACATGTGAGATGATTCCTCTAAGCTTTTTTTAGAATAATATTTCTGGATTAACATTTATCCATATCTGGATAAATGTCTTCATTAATCCTGATTATAATAAATACAGGGAACAGCATCCAGCAGTCGCCACCTTTTCACTTATATTTAATGAGGTTCTTGATTAGTACTTTCTCAACCTCATGTTAATGAACATCTACTATCTCACCCTCATTTTCATGATAATCTACTTTATCAACCTCATATTCATGATCATATACTTTCTCAACCTCAGTGTTTTTTAAGCATAAATACAGAAGCAAACTGAAAGTAGAAAGTGATTTGAAACTGAAACTGCCAAGCTTTAATCCAAATATTGACTATCGTTCTATCGTGAAGCACATTCTCAAAAAACCTATTGATTTTTCTTTTTAATTTTTTACTATATATATTTGTTTATTCAGATTTAGATCGTGGGCCTCAAAAGAGTTTTTACATTAAAAAAAAAGTTTCGAAACCGTTAAGTTAATCAAAGAGCGAAAATTCAGACATTTGAAAATTCGTCTCTCGTGCTGCCATCTGTTGTTAATTTATTTCTTCAAAATTAAGAAAAAAGCCTAAATTTACTTTCGATAATATCCTAATTTACTATTAAGAAAATATAATAAATTTACTTTCGTTCCTAAAGATATTCTTAATTTTTAGAAGCCATATTTTTGCTTTCTTATTTAGCAATCCGTATTCTCTCAACTACCTGTGAGAAATCAGACTAGATATTAGTAGAAATACATTTAACAAGAGCATTTTAATAACAAAATATAAGTTAATTGCATGAAATAATACAAGATACATAAACGATTAAAATTTATGTATTTAATATTACTAATATTTATAAAATACTTATATAATATATAATTATTTTTATATAGATATTTATATAATAAATATCATCTGCTTGAGGTGAACTTGTTTTCCCTTTAACGCTTCCCTCTTACCCATCTGAAAACAGCTAGTTAGCAAAGTTCTTGATAGTAAAAAGACAATTGCATATTTACTAAAATTTATACTATTCCATATTTTCTTGTCATCAAGAATATGATAATAACTTTAAAAAACCGCACTTCCCACTCTTTTTTTAAAACAGAACCTCATAAGTAATTTGCGATCTTTAACAAGGCCTTTGTCTTTTGAATTCTTCCATATTCACCAGGGGAAAAAATGAAGGTTTTGGCACATGGAAATTTTGTTTAATATCTATAGAAGGTAATTAATCGAATGTACTTTTTTTTTCTGTATATCTCACTGATGTTTCATATTAACCTTTACTTTTCAAAACGGTTAAAGATTTTCTCACGTGAAAAAAAGTGTCGCACCTGCAGAAAAATCAAGGATTTTGGCTACAAAGCCATTTGATTCTATAAGCTCTCATTTCAAAAAACAAATCTACCTTTTAATGAACATTTCATGTGCATGTGTCTAGTTTCTTCATGCAATGGCATAACAGCTCTCAGTGATTTCATAGAGTTTTGTATTATCTTTACAAAATAATTTTGACTTAATCAAAACCAGTTTTAAAAATAAATCAATTATTAAAAAAATACTTAAATATAGTTTATAAGCTGGCTTATGTAGACATAATTATACTGTATGATATAATTTAGAATTGGTGCGATTTAATATTGTAATAATTGTGCAAAGATATAAAGGAAATGGATTTGCCTCCTTCATAAGGAGCATTAGTTTCTTTAAGAGGAAAAAAGTACAATAACAAACTACTTAAAGGAAATGATGAGAAATCCTTAATTCCAAATTATCTATTACTATATTTGGTTAAATAAGTAAATACCGAAAATTTTTGAAAGGCGATTTTCCCATTGACCTAATTATAATAACTTTGAGTTACAGTAAAATGAAGCATTTTCAACTGATGCATTCCACCTTCAAGTGAGGTGGTAAAATTTCTTAAAATATGTAATTCTGCAGATTCTTCATTATTAGAAATCTAAATGTTTTTTAATCGTCCTATTCCAAGCATTGTTCCAATTAGAGCGTATTTGTTTATCATTATAAATCTTAATATTTCTGATTTGTTTTCTCTCTAATGCGTGAAGTACAGTCGGAAGAAGAATTTTACTTAAAATGAGGTTATACAATACTTTTGTAGCCAAAATAGATGCAGTAAAGAAAGTGTTTAAAATCTTAAACTTTTGCTGCCATCTGTTGGCTGTGAGAAAAACCAATTGCAGGTGTTCCAAAATTACGAACTGTACTTACACACAATTCTACAAAATTATTCTACAATAACCTCTTGGTTTAAAAGATATTTTTTAAAGTTTTCTGTACCATTTTTTTCAGTTTTATTTACTAAAACTTATGGCCAAATAATTGTTCCATATTACTGTATCATACCATGCATCGGAATTAAAAATGAATGAGAAGTTTCTAGAGTTTTAACAGACAAGGGCTGGTTTAATAAAACTTCACGGAAAGCTTTCGGTAAGTTCGATTTAACGTAAACATATTTTGAGGTATGTTGTATTATAAATTTTTAAAGTGTTCCCCCCCACTTTTGAATAAGGTTATTAGATTTGAAACATTCTCTTTAATTAAGTATTTTGCTCTACTCTTAAACAATAAAAAGTTTAATAAGTGACTTTATTGCATAAAAACAGATTTTCTTTTCTCTTTCCGCTTGATTTTAGGCATAAGGTAATTTTTATTTCAATCCTTAATGTAGCAATTGATAAAGGAGATTTTCAAACTTCTACAGCTAAAGATATTTTTCAATTAAGCGTTTCATTAAAAAAAAACACTCCTTATTTTAAAAGTTAAGGAGTCTGTGAATAATAGTTTATATATTTTTATTTATGTGATATAGTATGATCAAATATATAAATTTTATCGCTCAATGTATGGAAATGTAAAATGAACCATCCAAATCCTTGCCTTATGTGACTTCAACGGCTAAAAATCATTATATATCCAATTACATACTTTGTCAAGAATTTAAATTTTTTAAATATTATTCATCATTCGGATGCAACACATTTTTGCTTATGCGTGTTAGTATGCTCATTTAATAACTTATGTTTTACAATTTTATTTTGCATGCAGCGTATTTTTTCATGTTGTTGAATTATTTAGATAATTACAAAGAGATTTTTTTTAAATTATAGATATTTTTAAATATGTGTTTTATGAAATGGTAACCTTGGTTAGTTTCAGATCGAAAACATCCTTAGTAATTAATTTTTTCTTAATTTCTGCCTTATAATTTGAAGAGTATATATTTATAATTATTTTATTAGCTTATTAATAATTTTATTCTTTTATATAAGAGTTGTTCCGTTTTAACTGAAAAACATTTGCACGATTGCATTATAAAGTTTTATTTTCTTTACGCAAGTTTACCATTTATTTTGGCTCATTATATTCAATGTAATGGTTCTTCACCAAAAAAATCTGATTCAAACATTAATAACTATTTTACAACCGGTGAAGTGGGAGCAGTTATTGTCATTAAAATTATAATTAATCAATAAAATCTAATCTTTTTTTAATAAAGTCATTATTTGTACTGTCTTTTGAACATTTGAATATAAGAATCTAAATCTTTAACCTCATTAGAGGAAAAAGATTCGTGCTTTTTAATTCTGTTTATGCATCAAAATTGAGTGAAAATAGAATTCGGTTTTGTGCACTCTGATTTTTTTCTTCGTATTTTCCTTCTTTTTATTCTGTAGCTGTTACTGTTTTCAGCATAGTAAAATTGAATAGGTTCAAGAATTAAATTCAAATTCCTTGAAATTACAGAAATTATATGATGAACTTAGTACATTAACCAGTTGTAATTTTATTTAATTAATGTTTATAAATATTTAAATAAGTAT
Organism: Argiope argentata; assembly: GCA_026289955.1. Lineage (NCBI taxonomy): Eukaryota > Metazoa > Arthropoda > Arachnida > Araneae > Araneidae > Argiope > Argiope argentata. Next base: position 3,205,646 of record JAOUZG010050771.1, read on the forward strand.
TACAAATTAGACATGCTAAACTAATATCAATGGTTTATTTCATTATAATAAAAAGCCCGTGTTTATTGGGTTTGATCACTAATCTGCTTGGATTTTTAAAAAGTTTTGTGACCAATGGAAAATGTAATTACTAAATAAGACTTTATATATGATTTAGAAATGATTATCCAAGATCTGTTCTCAAAATCCTAATTAAAAAAAATTTAGATAGAGAAAGGTATTAATTTAACGTAAGAAATTGATATTTTAATAAAGGGATATTTGCCATAAACCAGAATTTAAGTAATCTTTATAAAATACAAAGGATACGTCTTAGATTTTAATTTTAAAAATGGAAGTATATGAAACTGAAAGATGTAGAAGTCCATTCCAAAAGCATATTTTTTAAATAATTATTGGACTAATCAGATTTTTTTTCGAATTAAAGTTTGCAGTTAATTATATAAAATTAAAACATTATTGATTTTAAATTATTTTTACTTTAATACTGAGATGAAAATTTTACTAAACATATTTTAAAGAAAATATTCTTCAAGAATTCTGATCCTTTTATTTTATCGAATTGATTCTTGGAAAATAATTCAGTATTGGATCTCAAAATTATTGAAAATAAAAATATGAGAATAGAATATTGATTAATATGCTAAACAGCAAAAAATAATGAACTTTATTTTTTAAAATCTCAAAATTACTACTTTGAAATGAAATGAAGTCGACGAGATTAGAATGCTTCATTTGAAAATAAAAATAAAAGTGAGAATTTGTCACTCGACTTTAATTAATTTTTTTAATAAAATTTACACTTTTCATTTCTATGCTGAAGTTCAATGAGCGAAGTAACTGCGGGGAAAAAATTGGTTAATTTATTAAGTGTCAAATATTGTTTACCAATTATTCTATTTTAATACTCTTTTTCTTTTTCTCTGAAGACTTTTTGGAACTGTAGCCTGGTGAGGAATTCGTTTTCTAACGCAGCTGTAATGCTTTTTATTAAAGAAAAGAAAAGAAAAAATGTCAAGGTTATTTCTTCGCTGCTCTGCGAATCGAATTTAAACGAAATAAATTCAATCTAGTCTGAAGATGTAGTCACAATATCCGATTAATAATTCGTTATTCTTCGTACTTCATCTTTCATCACAGCGAGTTTTTGTTGCTGAGTTTTAAACTTACCACTTCTTTGCTTAACAAAACTTACTCCTGGTTTTAATATTTCAGATTAGGGCATAGAAATATTAAGCAATCAATTAGCTTTTTCAAAACAAAACTTGCTTTTTTGCTGACTCAATGAATAAAAATAAATTGTAATTATTTATATTAAGACTGATGTCACTCTAAATACGGTGATAAGAAAACCTAGTTTTATAAAAAAAACATCGCTTGATTCGTTCATATTATGTTGATATATATGCCTGAATTTATTAACCAAAAACATATCTTTAAATGGTTATGCTAAAGTCAGGCAACGTTTGCGTTGGGAAGATACATAGTCATTTCGATATTGAAAATTTTAAGATTAACTAAATTTATCGAGATAGTAAAAGGGGAAAAAAATCTTTATTTTAATTTTAATCAAAAATCCTCATTTTAATCTTGGAAATGAGAGTCCTAAAGATGTATTTTCCTCTTCAATGCAATTAATTTATTCCTCAGTTTTCTGTTCCTTGATTATAACTCCCTTAAGACTTGCTCTGCTTGTCCTCTCTCAGTTGCTCCACTGGCTGTGAAATGATTAAACTGTTTGATTTCTATAACCTCTCATTCGTCTATAAGATAAATGAATAGACATGATAAAATTTACTGTAGTCTTTATCTGATGAGGGAGAACATCAATATTTGTTCAAAACTGGAATTTTAAAATATCGGAATTTTTAACTTCTAAATTGGATTAAAAACATGTCTTGATAAAGGATTAATCTTACAATGTTAAACTTCCTATTTGTGGCATTACTATTCTTTTTTTTCAATGTAACTGATGAAAAAATATTTACTTACAAGATTTATAACTTAAAGAATGATCATTCCTTTTATTAAAGAAATTTAAACTAAAAGAATGATGGTTTAACTTTGAGTTAATTTTAAATAAAATATTAAATTCAGTATTAAAATTTCATAAATTTCTTACATTATTATTATGTGAATTCATGCAAACTTCCACAACTTTTATTGAAAAAAAGAAGAAAGAAATTATTTTTAATAACTTATTTATCTGCGAAAGAAAACTTCCTTTGTTTTATTTATTTATTTTATGTGTTTTGGAAGTAAACCTCTAACTGTTATGAAAATTAAGTTATAGAAACAAATGATACTTCTTGCTTACATTTTATGAATTTTGCGAAGTTAATTAAAAAATGAATTGAAGTTGCAAAATAATTTAAACTTATTATTGTAAATGATTCTTTTGAATAATTATTTTCATTAATCAAAGTTTAAAATTAATTGCCCGTTATTTTTATCAGTTTTACTGCTGTGAAAAGACAAAACATTTTTCTGCATATTCCAAAATATTACTATCTCTTTAACAACTGGAATTTCACAAACAATAAGCTCCATGTCATCTTATTGTTACTATCTTAAGACTTACAGACTGATAAAAAAAGGATTTTATAGTAAATATGACAGTTTAGTATCAATGCATTCATTTTTTACAGCAATCGTTACAGTCATCGAACAATAATTTTACGAATCAACGAGTTCGTTGGATGACAGATCACTATCAATGCATTCATTTATGCTATTTCTTTTACCGACTACCAAGATAAATAAATTCCATTGATAAAATGTTTCTCGGTTCTTCTCTTATCATACGTATCAATTTTGTAATTACTTGTGGATTGTTGTACTGATGTTATGCTATTAAACCATTAGAATTTTACTTTTTCCACGGAGCTTATCTGGCGGAGTTCTAATCAACAGTTGATACTTTTATTTCCCTTCTCTCTACTATTACTTCCTATTTGATTGGTTCATTTTCTGCTGATGACAGAAGACTAGAATAGGTAACCCCAAGAGCAATTTGATTCGTAAATACTTTAAAACAAGGGAGCAATTTTTGCTTTTGTATTAAAATTCCTATTTTAAAAGGACCCTACTAACATTTCATTTACTCTTAGTTTAAAAGATAAGATATATAAACGAAGAAAATCATTTTTGGAATTTTAAATACTACACGACTGAGAAAAATATATCCTTACTTTGCAAATAAAATACGATTAAAATGTGTGTGATTAAATAAAAGGAAAATGAATGGATTCAACAGAGCAAATATATTTTTAATGGGATTGCTAGTTCAAATAATATGTGATAATCTTCTCCCTTTGTCATATTTTTAAAAATTTCTTTGTGTCTTAATTTTTAAAGGAATGAAAATTCATAATTAGAGTATTTATTATATATTAAAATAAAGTTGCAGATACATTAATTGTTCTGAATTCATTTAGATAATTAAAAATGAGCCTTAATTTCAAAAAGAAATATATTTTAATAAAAATTCGGTTAATATAATACATGCATGAAATATATTTTAAAATTAATTTGTAAATGAAATAACAAAATATTAGTCACATTGCTACAGAAAGTTTTTTTTTTACATGGTAGTAATAAAAAAGCTACATAGAAACCCTAAAACACTTCGAGAAGTTCAAAAACAGATAATTACTTAAATCATATATTTTCAAATTAAAAAAAATGATAAATTACATGGCATAAAAGCAGTTTGAAAACGTTTTATATAGATTTATTTAAATGACTTTCTGCGCAAAATTTCACAATTGTTATAGAATAGTGTACAATAAGGCTTAATAGAGACACTCGTGCTCTTAAATGAAATTTATTCCTACCAATCTATGTGAGCGTAACTGGTATTTATCAGTTATGCATTTTTTAAAATTATTTTTATAAGTTTTTTTAATATAAGTTTCAATTTTTATAAGTTTTAGTAATCATTCAGGGGCGACTTCCTAATTCATGTTAAACTTTCAGATTTATTTATTTATTAATTTTCAAATTCTTCGTATCGTTTGATGAAGTTCGTTCAATCGATCTTCAAAAATTAACGACGCGCATCGAGGTATTTTTCCTTTTCAATATACAACACAAATAACACAAGTGGGTTCGTCAGTCTGAAAAACCTCGATTGAATGTAAAATGCAAATAATATCGAAAAGACTCAGTTTTCTCCACCTCGTATTCTATTTTAATTATTTAAGAAAATACAAAAGTTGATAAATATTCAAAACACTTTATCCTATACGGCATTCATTATTTTTTATCAAACAGCATAACACATTTTTCCAAGACATTTTATTTCTTTGCACATTTTTAAATTTGATTTTTTAAAAACAATGCTCATGAATTATTAATCAACTCAATAACAAACTTTTGTTTAGACACTTTTGTAGTACAGATATTGGTTTTTAAAATTTGCCGAAAAACTTGTTAACCTTCAATAAGAACAAAATTATAGCCATCTTTTTCAGTTTTGCTATTTCTTTCTTCTTTTTTCCCATAGCTTTTCATGCTGGTACCTTTTCCTGATAATATTCCTTAGATTTTGAATACTTTTTTCTGAAAAAAGTGTCAAAATATTCAATTTGTAGCATTATATTAGTTTACAGCATAACTTAAATATAAATATGTTGGAGAGAAATACTTAAACAATGTGACGTTATTCTTTTCCTACTTAGTAAAATAATTTAATATTCGTTATCATGCTACTGAAGTATATTCGGAATTAGTTTTATTCAATAAGACGCGTGCCTTTGCCTTGTTTGATTCGATCAGTTAAATGGAGTCAATTCATTTAACGTCAAAATTATATAATAAACGCAGCTGTGCTTGGCACATAACCTCTAACAGCATATTATTGACGTCATATCCTTTTCTGTCCTGAAAAATTCTTTCCAAAATGAAATTGGCATCGTGCATTTGAAGTGCATCACGTGAATAGTAATTGAATCAGTGGAGTATTTGGAATGACTTTTTTAAAACCAAAACTTTCGTACCTTCCTAAGAAATATGTTAGAGCCCCCCCCCTCCCTTCTTTTTTCTTTTTGACCAATGGACTGTCGTTTTGAGGTTATAAAACAGCTACTGTAATGCAAGCATGTTGCAATGACAGAAATGACACCGTCTTTATTCAACTTATATATCACCAGAAGGATATTTGAACCCAATATATTTAGAGCCGGTGATCCGGAAAAGTATATCTGATTTGTGTCAAGTATATCATTAGCGATAAAATATCAGAGAAGTAATTACTTTCTACTTATCGTGGCGCATTTAATTCAGCTAGAAACTGAGGTTTATATTTTCTAAAATATCAAGGCTATTCTGAACGATAAAAAAAATCCTGTGGAGAAACTCTTCAAGAAAATTTAAGCTATAATCTCAGATTTGTAATGCACTGCTTGCAATGGTAGTCCGAGCAACTTCATATATTTCCCTTTTTAATTTAGAAAATAATAATCTGTCCACTGTTATAAACTAACTTTGATTATTGTTGAAGCAAGAAAAAGAAGTTTAGATGAAACAATCACGATACTTTGGAAATAAATGATATTTTGCTTTAAGAAGCCAACTAAAATAAATAGTGTTCTTAAAAGGTAATAAAAAAATAGGATATTCAAGTAAATTTTTTATTCATTATTTAAGAATACTATTTAGATTAATCTTACTCTCCTTTTAGGGGAGTAAGATTCATCAAAGGTGGGGGAAAATTTCAAAAGAAAAGTAATCTAGAAGCTAAAAGCACTGAGTTGTGAGAATTTTTATTAAAAAAATTTTAGTAATAAGCAATTAAACTTAGTATTATGTATTTCCCCCCAAAAAATTATTGCATTCTTAATAACAATAGCCTCATACATTCTCATATATCTTTCTAGTTTCATGTAAAATACTTTCCAATTTTTAAAAAACAGTCTTTTTGATAAAGTTGTATCAATTGCTTATTTTTCACTTCATAATCATTTTTTGTACCTAAAATTTTGAGTTGATAACTCATTGGGGATATCTATATTTTTCAGCGAATTTAAAATTCCGTCTTGTTTATTTTTATTAGTTTTTATCATTGGCTGTAGTCTCTACGAAACAAACAAAATATGTAACCAAAAGCAAAAAATATTTCTCAAGAGCAATTAAAATATAACTATAAAATAATTTTAACCATAAAGCAGCCCACAATTATTAATTATAATAATCTGACTGACATTTAAAAAATTATTAATGTTACTCTCTCTCTCTTTTCTTTTTTTATTTGTGAATTCTAATAAAAGATAAAAATGCGTATTCAAATAGATGAGTTTCTATACCGCAACGAGAAAGCGAAGTCATAACCAAATAACAGTGAACAGAGAAAGTGAAGAAAAGTTTATAGAGAGAGGAAAGACGAGCCGTGAGTGAGAGAGAAAGAAAAAGAACATCACACAGTTGATCTGCGTCAAACCTGAGCTGCAGCATGAGTAGCCGAACTACTGCTTAACTCAATGAGAAGAAATTTAACTTAACACTTAAGCGATCTTTCATCTTTCTATTTTTATGCTTAACGTAGTAGGCGAGTTTTTATCCTTAACGCAGTAAGCGAATTTGTATTCTTATGAGTGCTGTTTTGTGAGTAGAATCAACTTGTGTATTTCTTATATGTAAAAATTCATTTTTTAACTTACAAGTTTTTATTACTTTTTCTCATTTTTGTTTTTCAAAGAACTCTTGATTCTAGAAAAATAAAACAATTTTTTCTTTTGGAAAAAAAAAAAAAACAGCTTGGAAAATAATTGTAAAGGCTATTGCAGCTCTGCAGGTTTAAAGAGCGAATTGACCCTGGCTATTACATTAGTTTGCGAAGTATTTTCATCGCAAAAAATTCAACTGCTCTGAGAAATACCATTTCTGAAAGCCATTCATAAAAATTTTATTTAAAAAAAATACTAACTCAAATTCTTCCTACACGCATAAGAAATTCCATTTAAAAATGATATTAGGAATAAAGCAATGGTTAATGGAATTAAGAATAGTACCATTGAAATTGAAAATCTATAAATTTAAATCGACCGCTTCTTCGAGAAGACTGTAAAAATTTGGAGGATTGATTAAAAATGGTCAATTTTAATTAATAACACAAAAGAGAACTTTTAAAGAATTTTTGTTCAAAAGGGGGAAAAATTCAATCTGTAGCAGTATTTCACTCTGCACCTCACAATTTTTATGTTTGAACCTATACACAAAAGGAGATAAAGAATTGAACAAAAATAATATAACTACTTATTCTGAACACAAATTTTAAATTAAATTAATTAATGAAAATACTCATTATTAAAATGTCTTTATTTTAAATCTTTGTTATTTAATCCAATCATGTTTGCTTATAAAGCTTTATATAAATTAACGATTAAATTATTGAAAATTTATTTGAAGAAGCAGATTTTTTATACATTGTGCAGAAGTAATTTCTTCTGCATTAAAATTTTTCATGATTTGGTAGGCGAGAATTTGAGATGAATCGAGTACTCTATTTTTATCGATATTGTCTCAGTTTTTTTCTATCCTTATATAATATTTCTATTTTTATCTCTCTCTGTAATACCTAAAAAATACAAATAAATTTTTATTCAAAATTTTCTTGAAAGTAACCCAACAATATTTTAAAAATTAATTTATTTTTCCATGATTAATACTTTTTTTTTTCATTTTTATATTTTAATCTCCTCATGAAGTTCCAACTTTTTTTTTAGACTGAAATTTTCTTCCGTCGAAAAAGTCTTTTTAGACCAGAGTTTCTAAAAATCAAGTATCAACTTTAAATGTGGTTCCCAGAAATTTCAAAACACTTAGCGCAATCATATTTTTCAAATTTAATAATTGAAAACAGAACTAAAGGAATCTTTATTAAGTCCTATCATTAAAATTAGTTGGTCTATTAAAACTTCATTTTGTTGTCGCTAGTTAATACTTCATTTGAATTGTTTATTTTATATAAGGATATATTTTTTAAATTTTATTTCAAATGGGCATCTTAAATTTTTTATTATCCAAATCTCTATTCACTGGTTTTAAATATTATTTAATTGTGTACTTGAGGACTTGAACTTTAAAAAATGAAATACTTTGTAATTAAGCATATTTTTGTTTGTTGTTAGTAGATGGCTTGATTGCAACGAGATAAAACAGAATCTGCTCAAGATTGATTAACAAAGGCAGTTCATGTAATGCCACAAGTGTATGATAAGTGAAATAAAATCACGCATCTGTCCTGTACATCTGAATGACTACAGAATTAAATTGTTTCAAATAATTTGCAGGCATCAGTGGATCTTAAATTGATTTCATTTTATATTGCTAATCACTCCGTCAACATTTGTATTTGTCTTGTTACAATATTCTTATCCATACATTTCCGTTTCATAAATCATCGCAGCAATGAGTACCAAACATTTCTGTGCATTGTTTGTAGAATTTGGTGGTAGATAAAAATGCTGGTAGACTTCTTGTTCGACGTGAGGTGCGTAAATATTTACAATTCCCACTATAAATGCAATCTCTTTCTATTGGCGAAATCTTGATCGTCAGGAATTCTCGAAAATATTTGATTTTCTGAAGAATTCCTTGATATGCCTCCATTCAAATCGGTACTGTTTCATTTAATTAATCGTGGTTGAGAAAAAGAAGTATTTATACTTGTCCTGATAAATTAGAGTTATATTTTTGACTCGTTCAATGGGGAGTAATACTGATTGTTGACTTAATAAAATCATTTCCATTATCTCAATTCATGAAATACAATTTTACTGCTGTTATTTTCCCTTCGATAGGGTATCTCAGGTATGGAGATGAGGCGTTTCCGATATGGTAATTGGTTCTCACCGTTATGATGGGCCCAAAAATTTGTGGGGGGGGGGTCGACTATCTCCTACCAATGATAGTACGTGCCTGTTATGGAGGGATTGTACCGTGTCAGTGATGATTCTTTGGACTCACCCATGGTTCAACTTATGCTATCGAGTCTTTCCTGTCATTCAAATATTCTTTGTGCTTTCGGATGAGTTCACTTGTGATTACTACTTCAAGAATTTCACAATCTACTGGAGGAACGATAACATATATACAAGATACCAACTCTCTTATTATTATTATTTACTTATTTATTTCCATTAGGTGACAATAAAAATTCGGTGAATATAGTGATTAACTCGAGGAAATTAAGCCTTAGTTGTGTGAATTTAGCACTCCCTTAAATCTTTTTTATGTCAAATATGCTGACGAAAACGAAAAAGCAACATGTACAAACCAGGTACAATTTATGCTTGATATGCCATTTGTGCAATAGCTTCAAAACTTGGTATTACATAAAAATGTACGTACAACTGCATCACCAGTAAATAACATAATACTTATTTGTACCTATTTTAAGGCAAAAGTTGCATAAAATTAAAAAAATTTCATACATATCAGTTACTTTTTAATGCATTAGAATCCTGTTCAGGAATGTTGAACAGAATGTAATGATACATTGCATTATTTGTACTGATTACTTGTACTTGATTTGTCAGTGATTATACAGTCATTTATGGGGTACTTTTCTACCCACAAATTAGAATAAAAAAGAAGCATATTCGCATTTTCTTCTTTTAAATCTTTTTTGGTGTAAAGCATATGATAAATAGAGTATCATGTGTTAAATATACAGAATACAATTCTAAGCCCTATGATTGTCCAAGATTAAATTTTTAAGGAGTTCTGATCTCTGTTATTAGCACATAGTGACATAGTGCACCATTATTCCAAATACATGCGTAATCGGTGACATTTAATTTTACCAAACAATACTATAAACATATTTAGTGAAATTTTTTGTATAAAATGCTCTGATTGGAAATAAAGTAGAATTTGATTCTAGAGATTTAAAATTAGAAATAATGTGCAAATATTTAGCTTATTTTATAGATAAATCTGAAGCAAAAATTTGAATTCATTTCCTGAGATATTTTGTCTTTTTTTTAAATACCATCACGAATGAATAATAACCATAAAACGCGATTTTAATCCACCAACTAAACAATAAGAATATAGATTGCATGCTTTATTTTTACCTGCTGAAAAACATCAGTGGCGCAATTATAAACTGTCGTCTGGTAACATGAAGGGGGGGGGGTACTTCTTGGGATACACAAGCCGAATTTTAACGTCACTGCATACCTCCTGCATCTGGAATCAAAATGGGTTGTTTAATCCTGGAGACAGACATGTTTGACAGGGGGAGAACCTGTACCCTTAAAGAGAAGCGATAACGTCAGTAAAACAAACTTAATTCCAATTTAAAAACATGATCACGTTTTTAGTCTTAAAAAATTATATTCAGTACCTAAGAAGATTTTTTGTCTTCGGAAGCAATATGTGATATGTATAATGCGAATAGTATACATAAACAAACGTAGAAAATCAAATGATAGGTAATTTAATTGTTTAATTAATTAATTAATCAAAATGAATAAACATAATTTCTTAGTGAGTATAAATAATTATAGGAAGTAAATTATAGGAAGTAAATAACAAATTGGACGAAGAAATTCAACATATATGAAAATATATGATGAATTTATTCCTTTATTTAATACTGAAATTTATTCCTTTACAGACGAAACAGTGCATAGAACAATTAATCACCTTAAATGGCCACCAGTAAGCGGTATTTTGCTCTGCAGTGTTAATATTTAGTTAAGGAAAGTAAAACTTTAAGCATGATCTGAAATTATAATTGCAATTTAAAATATGGCTTTGGGGAATAATATAAATTTTTAAAAAATATTTGTAATGAATTGGATTTGATTGTAATTGTCAGTAATTAATGTTTCGCCCCCCTCCCCTCTCTTTTTCTTTTTTCTTCTTCTTCATTTTCAAAATTAAGGATAAAAGGAAATATTTTCGGAATAAAAACAAGAACTTGAAAGTTAAAAAAAAATCATAAATAAATGTCAAAAGTTAAAGATTACATACTGTGATGGATCATGTACAAGATGCCCTCAAGAGTTAAATGACCCACGAGATTACGCATGTTATCTTTTTGTTTTTTGAAAATATTTTACTGAGCATTAAATAAGAAAATGGATCCCTATAGTATAACGAAGTTCAACAAAAAATTCCTGGGTTCATATTTCCCGTGTAACAGCGATTGTAAAATTCCTATGTTCTTTATACTCGGAAAAGGAAAGGTCGATACTTTCTCAGCCTTAAACTTCTGTCAGGTTATTTAAAAATACAATTAAATTGATGCGTTTAAAACAATAGAAGACAGTGAGAGGATATATCAAACCCAGGTTGTCCACATTTTATTTCAACAATATTTTGCTTTTAGAGTTCTATGTCTTCTGAGACAAATACGAAATCAATACCGTGATTTTGCATTTAATACTCTGGAATATTTCAAAAACAAACAATTCAGTGATGCAGAAAATAATACCTCAAGACTGTCCTAATGTGGGAATCTTCCGAGCATTTCACAATTGAAAGCTTTAATGCTGCAAAGCAAAAGAAGAAAAAAGACATTTATTCCACGCACTTTAATATTATTTTTAATTTGTTGAGCCTGAACAATAGACCAGAAAATAGCTGGTTATGGCAAGCTTGCAACACCATTAACAAATCAAAACAAATTTAACCAAATCAACATAATTTTGAATAGTTAATTATTGAGTTTAAAAAATTAATGAACCATTTACAGGTTTGAGCGAATGGATTAAAGAAATAATAAAATCTTTAAAGAATGGGGCTAGCTTCATTAATTGTGTTAAATTAACTTACGAAAATGCAGCAATATCAGTGACCAAACGAATATTATTCTTGTATTTTATTTATAAGAAGAAAAAAAGAGATGGGAGACAGTAACAGGATAATGAACTTTCAAATGATTCTAGCTTTTTTGATGAAATTAATCTTTTAAGAGAACTAAACTCAGTTTCGTATTTCTTTGAGAAACATGAGAATCAAAATATAAATTCACAATTTTATATCTATATCATTTTGGCTATTTATTTGTTGCCAAATCATCCCTATATATTTTTTTATTTCCCTACTTTAAACGATTAGGTTTATATAAATGAGAACAAGAAACAGCTGAAAAAAATTAAAATTAATATTTAAATTAATTAATTGAAAATTTTCGATCATGTATTTACATTTTTACATTTAATTTAATATTTGTCACTGAAGACAAAAATGTAATTAATAATTTAATTTATTATTTATAAATTAATTATAAAATTATTACTTATATATTTTTAATTATAAAATTATTAAAAATATCATTTTAAATGAGCAAACGTGGGCAACATAGCGCACTTTTTTCTCTTTTTTTACTAACTCAAAATTTAACAATTTTTAGTATAGAATTAAACGATGATTGACTTCTCTTTTTCAAAATGACTCATAAAAATAGTTTCAAAAGGTTCAAAAATTCCATCTTCAACAATTAAAAAACAACACTCTTCTGTATTTACTATATTTACTATTCAAATATATATAGTAGTAATTCCTTCCTTTGAGTTTTATACAAAACACTTTAAAAAAAAAACTTTGTGGAGATAGACTCTCTTTTAACGAAAGCACAAGAAATAAAAAAAGAAATTATGTGTATCAGTATATTTTATTCCTTATTACCAGGCAAATGCGATACGTTTGATTTTAATATATATGACATATATTTAAACTCGAGGTAATAATATCTACATTAATAAATTATTACTTTGCTAGTTTTGCAGTATTTCAGTTAAAGTTTATTTTAATAAAGGAATGATAAACTGAGGATGGCTATATGAATTCGTATAGGTCCATCTTCTTACGAACTCTTTAACAATAGAAATAAATATCATTAAGTAAATCATTTTAACGTGAATATTTCATTTAATTTACTAGACAGTTTTTAAAATTAATTGAAATACTTCAACTTATTATTTATTTTCCTTCTTTGACGAAACAGCAAAATTTTTTTGATGAAAATTGAATAGTCAGCGAAAAAAAATTAAAATATTCTCATGTACATAATAATCGTATATTTTTATCAAAAATTTTGTATTCATTTCTCATTTATTTCATATCTAATGGCTCTAGTGGAATTCAGATGATTCAAAATCGGACTGCCGTCCTATGGATTGTTTTAAATTTTAAATAAATGGTAATGAAAAAGATTTTTCACTGTCTTCAATACTTCTGATATTTAAAATATGACCCACAAAAGAGTTATTGTAAACTAGAGTATGTAATAGGAAAGAGATATTAAATATTAATGAAAATAATATCAATAACTAAATAGATATAGTTAAATAATATCTATAGTATACTATGCCTATATGAGAATTTTTATTTTATTAATATTTGTCCACTTATGGATGCAGCGGACATTTATTTCTATGTGAACACTTTGTTTACGCATTTAAAAGTTTAAAAAATGCAATTTTGTGATTTTCCATTCAGTCACTGCACAAATATCATTACTACTGAGAACCACCTTTGTTAACTAGTAACGTTTTAACAAATGATTCCTCGCTGTCAATCAAAATTTTATTTGTGAACCGATAACAGCTCCTTACTGTCTAGACGGGTAAATAATAAAAAATTTTTTTAAAGAAAGCGATTGAGAAATTTTTTGAATTTCAATTCTGCATGTGAATTTCGAATTTTTTCCCGCCTAGAACATTTCGCGTCATATAACAACGGTATTTTTCTTTTTTTAGTATTATAAATTCACTTTAATTTTTCGCATCCTCATTCGTATATTGTATTAATGGTCGTCAAATCAAACGTCACGTATCATTATCACAAATGGCATGCGATAAAGCTATGTGACATTTGTTAAGAAGCATCAATATACAGGATAATGGAAGAAATATTTTATCTTTTATTGTTTATCTGGCACAGGGTTCGCAAAAAGGCCAATCCGTTGTATGTACAGATGTGTAATTATGAATGCCGTTCAGAACTATAAAAGATAGTATATCATGTTTTTAAAGATAATTTCATTATTTTAGAAACGTGGAGAAAAGCTAATATGTAAGTACAAAAATATGTCGGAGAGCATATCTAATCTAGATAATGTTAGAGATAAATAATGTTATCTAAAATATTTTTATTCCTTTAAACGTTCAATTTTTTAACAAAAAGTAATCTAAATATGGATTTTATTAACTAGTTCTATTAATTAAATCTAAGGCCAGCCTTGATTAGCTCAATGCAACCTGGCCCCACGACCTGCAGCTCCCCCATGACCATTAGAAGTTAAAAGTTCATTTAGTTTTTTTAGTTTTTAAAAACGGAAGATTATATAATTCGAGTTAATTTACCGCCACAAGTGAAAATTTTCTGATGAACCTATGTCACAAATTACGGTTCGGTGAAGAGATGTAAGATAATATTATAACGATAGGATGCTACAAAAGCACAACCGTAAAGCCCCGAAGGTTAATTATGCTAATTCAAGATGCTCGTTTCAGTGCTAACTGGCTACCTCCTATGAAACTGCCTTCACACAGGAATAACTATGCCAAATCGTGTATTTAGGAGAATTCTTAAAAAAAAAAAATAGAGTCAAGTTGGAAGACCTTTTATTTCCCTCTTGGGACTTTTATACAATACATTAAACGCAATAAATTTTTACAATTTTTTAATTGCGATGCTACGCCCCACAGATACTGCAAACGTAGCGGCTGGTCCCACTAAAGTCTTCCAAGATGAAATAATCATAATTAAATGAATACAATTTTCTTCAAATGATGATAGATGTTTATTGCGAGTCTCATTATTTTTGCATTTGAAAAATATTTTAGGGCCCGCAACGATCTTTTATTCCTATAACCCTTTATGGATATGACCAGTTTTGACTAAACCATTGTTATAATTAAAAAACTAAGACCTATCAAATGGCGTAAAATATGCATTATTTTGTACTGCAATCAAATAAAGGAAAAGGGACACACATTTGAGAGATAATTTTACTAAAGACATTTCTACAGTAATCATTATATAATTCATTATTGCTCTTAAAAGGAATAGAGAATGTCTAGATGTAGTCATTGCTTCTAATTCGGATGATTGCGAATTTAAGATCTGATTCCTTTAAATCTGGTTTGTCACATCACGTATACCAAATCTACCTTCCTAGATCATATGTCCTCATATTAATATGGTGAAGATGGTTTGAGTGTGAAGGGTCAGCTCAGCCATCTTCTTTGCCATTTATTAAAGAAAAGCTTCTTTCACTTTTTCGGTCACTGTATTTTTGTCTTCAAAGTTTTTTTTTTTCAATAAACAATTTTTTTCTAAAAAATCTTCTTGTTTTATATTTATAAAAATACAAGAAATCAGAGTAAATGAATGAAGCATCAATTTTTAATAACTAGTCCGAAACTTAATTTAATATGATTAATTGACTTTTTGTCCTCGGTTGTCTCCTCTCGGGCAACATTCAGGATGGTGCATCATCTTGATATTTTATTTATTTCTTTAATTTTTAATGTTAAAAATGCCTACAGTGTAGTAGGAAGATTTAGTATCAGTTAATAAGTAATGCAGAAAATAAAAATTACTAAGTTAAATTTAATATAGTATATACATTATCTAAAAATTTTTATATTGATATTTATAATATGTACCTATTTAATATATTATGTGAAGTAAAAATTATTAGAAGCAGTTTTTACGATCAAATATCGTATAAATTTATCTTTATGAAAACTATCTACAATTTTTTAAATATATTTTTAAAAAATATTTCACTTCATTTTATCGCTTTATTTTTTTTTATCTTACCATAAGAATTTCAGGATTGATGGCATCTTCATTCGGTTATCCCCCCCCCACCTCAATATAAAAATTTTCTGGAACACCGAAATTTGCACGCGAAATAGTAAGTGATGGAAAAGTATCTAAAATTAGAAAGTGAAACTGAAATTTATGTAGTTGTTTCAATTAGCAGGGAAAAAGGGCTGAAAATATTGAAATTGATATTGGAAGCTATTCTATTCTGTGTCAAAACTAGAGGGAATATTTTTCATGAAATTATATCGTATATTCTCCAATAAAGATATTATCCCTCTTCCTCCATATAAATTGTGGATCTTGGGTAAAACCACAAATAACTAGCATAGTATTGATTATTGATAGTTTTGAAATATATTGGCTGGAATCTGGCATTTTTATGGAATTTATAGCTATAATATATATTTTGAAAGCCCGATATTTTGTCGCCCGATTGATACCACAATTTGACACGTAAATGCAGTTGCTGTTACAAGATAGCATACCGAATTTAATTGATTGTGTTTATGAATTATTGCGTCTGCATACATATGAAAGTACACACTAACAGACGGTCAACCATTTGATGGATTTGGTTCAAAAATTGATATGTATCTGTATTTTAGATGTTAAATTTATGTGCAGAATTTTATCTTCCTATATCTTTGAATTTTGTGATTATCGAATTCACTTGTACACAGACAATTAAACAGGCAGACTTCTTGTGAATGGATTTCTTTCAAAATTTGATATATTACAAATTTGGTCATAATTCCATAAAACAAATTTCAGCCATCTAGCTCAAAGCATTTTTGAGTTATCATGTTATCATGTTCACAGGCAGACCAAAAGGCTGACTGACTGACAGACATAATGACAAAAATGTGTTTGCTACAGTCAGAGGGAAGGGTGGATCTTATTTTTCTTATTTTTTGTCGATTACAGTATTTCATACACGACAAAGTAAAAATAATATTGTTAGTGGGGATTCAAATAAAATTATTAAGGATACAAAATGTGCCATTTTTTAATTATTTATATTTGCTAGTTATTTCAATACTAGTTTAAAGCAACTGATTGAAAAAGATTAAAGAAAAGGTCCAGTTCCTTATTTTTCACCCACTATTCGAAGTGAGATAATAAAATTAGTTGGAAACGAAGTTGAAAATGAAATAAGAAGGCAAAGAACTACACCATTTTACTTGACTGCGTCCCTCATTTCAGGTGTCCCATTTGTGATCAGATAACTGCACCCCTGATTGAAAAAAAAAACAAAAACAAATGAGTCACTGATAATGATAATAATATTATTATAATAAAAAGATAATAATTGTAGAAAGTTTCTTCAATTTTTCAGTCGTATGAAAAAAACAAATAGAGGAAGATATATCAAGTGAAATTTTAATTAAACTAGAAGTTGATAAATTAGATATGCACAACTTCTTGAGTATAACCGACCATCACTGAACGAAACATCCACTTGATCAAATATTAATTCATTAACTAAATTTAATTAATATTTAATACTTTAAATAGGATTTCAGCAGCTTGTGATGAGAATTGAAATCAACAGGCAGTAGCTCATAGGTAAAATGCAAGGCTTTCAGTATTTTTCACTTGAAGGTAAAGAATACGAGTTCAATTCTTGCAAAATGAAATTTTTTTGATAAATTATTTAATAAAAAGTAACTACAACAAAAATTTTCTTTGATGTCCTAAGTAGGAATTGACTTAATTCTTTATATATATATTACTTGTTCATGGCACTATGCAGAGAATGTTAACCTTTTTTCTCATCCATACTAATAAGTTGCGACATTTTTTGTGAAGTACTTAAAATTATCACAAAAGTTTTTATGATGCAAGCTAGTCATCAAATGCCAATGTAATAAAGATATTGTATTTTTTGATTAATTGAGGTAATTAATGGATAGTAGGCAATTTTTCAAATCCATAATCTATATCAAATGCAAAAAAAGTTTAATTTTGCAAATTAATCATATTTTATGTATTATTAACATATGGAATAAAATTTTGCAATACAATGTTTGGACAAATAAAGTATTACAGCAGCAAGATTTATTACAAGAGACAAATTGTGAAACAAAATTAATTGCTGGAGTACAGTGTAAATTAGAAGCTGAGAATTGGAAGTTATATGTTGAGTGGACTGCCATTAATTGAAAATGATCTAATAAAGAATTCCAAAAGATATTTTCTGCCAAAAGCAAAAACTCAAGAAAAATTTTGTTACACAATAAAATACAAAATGCTTGCAAAATTTGAAAAAAAAAAGAAAAAAGAAAAAAAGAGCAAAGTTAGATTTATCGTTGTTGATGATTTTAAGCCTCTATGAACAGTAGGAATCATATTTTTCAATTGAAAGAAATTTTGAATTGCTGTTTTCTCAAAACTTTGTTTCTCATAAAAATCCCTCACCATTTATACGATAACTCAGAATCTAATAGAGATAAATGACTGAACTTTAAATTATAAGTTTCAAATTATAGTGGCTGTGAAATGATACAATTTTTTTGCAGATGGTGAAATATTTTTCATTCAGGTTTAAATTAAGGGGGAGAATCATATTTATACGCATTTAACACCTAATTTATTTGCATTTTGAACTGTTTCTTAGATTTTGGATCATTTCATAAATCAATAATGCCTATAAATTGCATGCAAAGAAAATTACGATTCTGGCTTTACAATCGAAAGCGGAATGTAGAGAATTTTGTTGAGAACCGTTTTAATCAAATTTTCTTAAAATTTGTTAGAAACTCTCCTGTTTCTCAAAAATTATTATGTTTATAAAATCTTTTTAATCCTTTACGTGTTTATAATTGGCAATGAATCTTAAAATAAAACAATAGTTATTAAAAAATCAACTAATTTAACTTTTTTTCTCAGAACGTAAACCTGAAGTAAGACTAATTCTTAATGTTAATAAGCTTAGATACACAGCCATTGTAAATTGTATATTTAAAAAAAATCGCATTTTTTTTCGATATTCCGTAAAATTCCAAGATCCAAGGCTGTCACCTACTTTTTGCTTTGTCGTATAATATAGAAAATATTGTAATCGTACAATTACAATATTTCGTAATCGTACAATAATTACAAAATTTAAGCTCAAAATTATGACTAATCTCCCAAGTTTCAAACCTCCCTTAATCAGAAAAAAAAATTAAGGGTATATTATCAGTCAGTCAATATGTCTGACAAAGAACATGATAGTTGAAAACTGCTTTGAGCTAGACCGATGAAATTTAGTATACAGGCTTTATACAAAATTTGAAGACTTCTATCAAATTTTGAGCAAAATCCTTTCCGAAGAAGTATGTCTGTCCGGTTGTGCAAATATAATTTAACCTGATGAACTACAAAACGGAGTGAGCTATATGAATAAAATTCAGTACATCTATTAAATATCTATATTTCAGATACTTATCCAATTGTGTGCCAAATTCTGCTGGGTGGAATATATATCGGTCTGTACCCTCAGAAGCATGTACGATAACTCCTGTACGCAATGACTTAAGCACATCAAATTAAGTATGTGATTTTGTAACTGATATTGTTGTTCCTTTTCAAATTTTTGTTTCATCTGTTGAGAAAAAGGTGTCTTAAGCATAAATATGATTTTCGAGTGCAATTAACCGTATACCAGGGATAAATAACCAAAACACTCGCCAAGCTTCACACGATAAACTTAGTAAGATTCTAAATTCCTGCCTAAAAGTAATATTTCGCAACTATTATAAGCAATACCGTATTAGACGTTTTCTGCTTTATCCAAGGTGCACAGGCTTGGAAGAGTATATTTTAGAAAAGAGTACAAATAACACCTATACACAAAATATTATGTAAAAAAATAGTAATCAATGTATGATAACAGGTTGCATCTGATTTCTCCTCAATTACAAGGAACTGTTTTCAATTTTTTTTATTTTAAGAGCTAACTTTTCTTTTGGTTTCCTCCAATGTTTAATATTTCAAATGGTGTAATGCTCCCAAAAAATTGGAAACCAACAGAAAATTTATTTTTATTTGAACAATTATCAAAACTACAGATAACTAATCTGTTACCGTAGTTTTATAGAGAGTCCTTAAAAGGAGGAGCAAGTATTTATTTACCCAAATATTGCACCTAGACAATTATAAAGTTTCAAATAATAAAGTAAGCCTGCATGAAAAAAACTTTATCTTCAATATAGTGGCTGAGAGATTGATGAATAATACAAAAATTAAAATTTCAGACAGATCCATAGAGAAAAAAGAAAAATGTGGAAAATGTTTTTCTCATATTCATCTATTCACACACAAAGTTGCATGTTTCTTACAAAATTTCATTAAAATTTGGTAGAAAGATAAGATTTTCAATAATATTTTGCGGCTAAACTATTAGTTTTAGCTTAACAATTTATTGCATTTGATGTTTTCTTTCAAAACATTCACTGGCACAGTTCTTTATTAAGAAACCAACAGTTGCATAATGCTTTACGGCAACTCTTGCAAAAATTATATTTTAGCTTCTATATTAAACAACAGTGAAAAATATTGTGATAACAAGGCTTTAAATTCTACACATAATGCAATACAACATTTTACTACTTATTTTTATGCGTTTTACTTGAAGTCACTTGGCAAATTGTTAACTTTTGTTATCCTGGTTTTTATCCTTTGTCCGGGTTTTAAATGAAGTGTTCTTGTTAACACTTTATTCTTCAATTAAAGCAATATCAATTAGTGTTGTTTCAAAAGAAAAGCAAATATGTTCAGATGAAAAAATATGTTGCTTTTGTGCAATTCTCCTTCCCAGCTTTCAAAATATTTACAAAAATTATTCTGTTTAAACAAATTATTTGATGACTAATCCAAGCTTTACAAAGACTTATGTTTTTTCTTTTTATTATTGTTGAAATTTTAATGTCCATAAAATAACCAAGGCTAAAAACGGTTAACGCTTTTGGAATTATTTCGTACATCTCCCTATATTATGTAGCAATTTATTTATGAATTAAATACTTTATTCCAAAAGTAAATTTTAGTTATAAACGAAGATCGCTTTCTCTTTATTTTCATATTGCATTCTTAACTCGATACTGTAAAAACACCCTTAAATTAGAAAAATTATTCGAAATTATGTGTGGGTACAGATGATGCTTTTTATCTAGTCTAATATTTTGGTATAATGATGTGCTGCCCGTGCTCAAAAACTTCTTCATCTAGAGGGTAAGGCGTCGTTGATTAAACAAGACTCTCGGGTTCAAATATTGAAATAAATTATATATGGTAAATGTGAAAGTAAACTGACTTTGATTAAAAATAACTATAAAATGGGGAATGCAATTTCAATAAAATTATGACGATTATATGATTGAGCTCGCTAAGGATCTTTAGGCAATGTATAATTTTTGTGCCGTTTTTTCTCTTCAACAAATTCAAAACCAGATTTATAATTATTGATTTTAAACTTATTAACTATATAAATAGCTGAAGGCAGCAAATTTGAGAAACTGTAACAATTATTTTTTTATTATTATTTTGTGTTATTTTCAAGTAAACCGGTTTCAGTATCTCGCCTATAAGAAAATCAAAATTGAAATTTAAAAGCAATTCTAAATAAAATAGTAAATTAAATTCAAACATTTAAATACTTTTTAAATATTATTTTATGTAGAATTAGACATTTCTTTTAATTGTGAAACAACCTATCTTTTTAATTTTATGGAATTAAATATGAAACTTTAGAATGTAAACTGGGGAATTTTGTTTGAATAATGTTTCAAATTTTAACCAACACTTTGTTTGAATTATCTGTTACTTTAAGTTAAATGGAAGAAATTTTTTTATTATTCTAAAAATTAAAACAATTATAAATAAAAGACTTTGAAGGCCTCGGGAACCCTAAGCGTTCCTTATCTACTTTGCCTACCTCCTGCATCTACGTTGCTCATTTAATATCCTGTTTCGAAAATTGAACAACAACGATCAACTGACAGAAAAAAAAAGGAAAAAGTTCGCAATTGTAAAAGATCATTTCAGCCTCATCAAATACTTGTGGGAAATTAGTGCTATTTCCTTCACTTTTGATATGACACCGAAACTTAGGCAAAAGTCCATTCTAACAAATAATGTATAAATGGTGAATGAGAAGATATGTTTCAGCTTCATCGTGATGTTTTGATAATAAATAGAAAGTTTATGTCTAGAAAATAGAAGTTTATAGATTATAAATAAAAAGTTATAGATTTAGTGAAACTCACAGAAATATTTCTGAACTGGAGTAAACTTTATAAGCTATTTGTTCATCATTCGAATTATGTTCCCATTTTATAACATTCTTAATTAGATACTGAATATTGCAAATTTAATTTTAGTATTTTCTACACTTTTTTTCAATAGAAATGATCCATACCGTATCATTTTTAGAAAAAAAAAGCGGAATCTACATTTTAGATATAGTTCAATGTCTGAAAATAGGTTTTTCTATTATTTGAACAGAACACTGATTGTTTTAACTCCGTTATGACTAAAATAGACAATATGAAAGTCAAGATGATTGAAAAAAATCCAGCTTTGCTTGAAATTCAATTCGCACCTTGATAATAATCGATTAATTAGATCCTTGCTAAGAGTGTGACAGCTTTTTTTAAAATGGAAATGCATTCTATTAACAGAAAAAAATCTTCATTTATCTTCCTTACTCATTCTCTTTCTATATAGAGTAGAAAATACATAAAAAAGTTGTCTTTTATCTTGATTTTTCTACGAAACAACCTACGAACCAAAAGTAATTCATATATTTGCTTGTTTTAATTTGAAATACTTATTTGCTCTCCGATTTTTTAGCGAATTTTTTTTTATGATTTCATCAGTGGCAACAGTCTTAACGGAAATGACATCTATACATGCTGTAGTATCTGAGAAGTGTATTTATTTACTACTCGCGAATTTTAAGTCATATGTTGGTCCCACAGAAAATCTGAAGTGTCCTGTGTGATATTTATTTTTTTTAGTGATCGCTTTGAAGTCGAGATGTGTTTTAGATAACAGTAAAAGTAGTAATATACATCTTGCATTTGATAACTGGGAAAATACTGCATTCCTTTCTCTTAATACCCATTTGTTATTGGTTCAAGTATAGCCACCGGCACTAACTTCTGATTGGCTGAAAGCATGGTGGAGAGCAAAAAGTCAGATGATTGTACGATGACGTCACTGGACGTGTAATTCCTATGTTAATGAGGTATTCAAGATGGAGTTCTTTAATATAGTCTAGCTAATGTCGAGGAGAAAGCATTTAAGTCAGTTTTGGATTATCTGTGCAAAAGATGCCGAAAAGACGTAATGGAGAAATTCCTCTTCCAGACGGATGGGATGTGGGCCAAGATTTTGATGGAAAAATTTATTTTATAGATCATATAAATAAGAAAACAACATGGATTGATCCTCGCGACAGGTAAGTCAATGATAACTCTACGGCTGGAATGTGCGCCCAAGTGGGCCTCATCGGCTATAGATGCTTTGGTATTTTTCATCTTCAATAGCATTTTTAAGTTTTTGATAAGTAAACAGTGTTATAGAGTGTTAGAGTGAAGCTTGTGTTTTACGTTGCCAATGTTGTATATATCATTGTTAACCTTTACAAATGAAAAATATTGCCGCATACCTGATGATGGGAATTCTCAGAGGGGTAGGGAGAGAGAGGTTACTTTGCTTTTTAATTGACTGTCGGGTTTCGCATTCCTACGGAATGTTTAAATGACCGTGTTTTCTTTGCCTTAATTCTTCGTTGTGTATAACTTGAACTCTATCGTGAATGTCATTTTGGCATTTGTACTCATTGATTCATTAGTGACAATCTAATGTTGTTTATGTATTTCATCGTGTGTGAACTTCACTTTCGAAATCCATTAATTCTTTACAAGTCACCAGTACTGTCACATGCTGTTTTCTAAATAATGAAAGCCATAAAATTGTAGTTTTTTTGGTGCTTTTTTTATTTTTTGAGACAGTTTAATTGGTTCGATTCTGATTAATTTCATATTTTTCCGTAGATATGGTATTCATAAGTTTTGCAGAAAACTTGACCATAATATTCCCCCCTTAGTTTTAAAAAGTATGAACTGTCACAAGCGTTCTCCAGAATACAGAATTTCTCAGTCTAGTGCCAAACTAATTTTAATAATGAACAAAAATGTTCATTTCTCCCCTTTCAGTTTGACTAGTAGAGATAAAAATAATTTGTTTATATCTATTATTTTTTAAAAATTTTGAATTATAACGTGAAATGCAAGATTTTTAAAAAATATTAATGTATGTGTTGTTGGCATTTCTTGAAATATACTATTACAAAGGTGCTTCTAGAAGTTATAAAGTTGTGGATTAGTACCAAATACCCTTTTTTGGATGATATATGTTATTATCACTGATCAAAATTGAAGATGGAATTTTTAAATTTAATTTGAATGCCTAATTTTTTTGTTTATTTAAAAAGAGTTTTCAACTTCATATAATTTTGGTTT
Source organism: Argiope argentata (assembly GCA_026289955.1). Lineage (NCBI taxonomy): Eukaryota > Metazoa > Arthropoda > Arachnida > Araneae > Araneidae > Argiope > Argiope argentata. The sequence goes on from JAOUZG010050771.1 coordinate 3,229,951, forward strand.
AATTGGAAATTTTGTGCTTATAATTGGAGTGAAATTTGATTAAAAGATGTTCTTAGTTTGTCGAGTTTTAGATTTGGTATTTTCAGTGGTATTTTTCTTTTTATGATGATTATTTATTTCAATATCAGATTTTTTCCAGTAATATATATCTATATCTATATCTATATATATATTTAAAACAGTCATAAGTGTAGTTTTAATGCTTTTTCCATGAAGTTTTCTTTTTTAACATCAAAGCATGTTAAGCAGCTTTTTGTTGTACAAATTTCTTGAATTGTATGCCGAACATTTAATAAATGAGTTAAAAATTCTTTATTATCTGCATAAGTTGTTTTATTTTGAATAAGAATACTTAATAGATTTAAGAACTGAATTAAGATGTTACTTTGTTTCAAGGATATGTCTTATTATATTTATTTTTAGATATATTGATTTATTCTGTTAATTTGAGATAAAATGGCTTGATTCTGAATTCTCTGTATGCTGTTATTTTTTTGGTTCTATTATTGGATTATTTTTTAGAATTTTATTTAGTATTTAGTTTTACTGTCAGCTAATTTCATATTCTTAGATATATTTAATGATTTCAAATTTTAATAATTTCAGTAGTTTTTGTCATCACTCATTAATCTGCTCTTTGAATATAGCAAGTTTTGTAATATCTCTTTTTTTCTAATTTCTTGGTATTTTTTTAAGGTTTTCTTTACATTAGGTTCAAACTACAAGCAGTAGTAGAAAATGAAATAATGATTTTAATAAAAACTTTTTAATTGATTGCAGTATAAATAAGATGAAAAAAAAACTTTCAAATTTAAATATTACTAAAAAATGATTGATTGTATTCAGTTCTGCAGTTCCATAATTTTTATATTAATTCATATTGTTTAAATCATGCTTTTAGGTTTTTTTAATACTCTAGTTATTCTGTTTAAAAAAAATCAATTTTTATTAGAGATTTTCATTACTTATTCTTTCTATCCCTAATTTCTACATGTAAACACAAGTTAATAAGTATTCAAGGAGAAATATGAATGTTGTTTTTAGTCTGGCAATAAATTTTTATTAATTTACTTTCTTGCAGATGATGCATAATCAATTATATTTTTCAAATATATATGCATTGTTCAAATAGATCATTAGTTATTATCTAATTCTGTAGAAAATTTGATTTTTGTGGGGAAAGGGAAACAAATTATTTCTGTGATTTACTTCTCTTTACTAGTTTATTCTGTTCTCTAAACTTTGGAAATTTTAAAGATTTATTCCTGTTTATAATAATTTTATGTAGAACTAAGAATATTCTACTTTCTTTCATCACAATAAGCTCTATCATATTTATTTTCTTTATTATAATAAATGTATTGTTGGTGTTGGTTTAACAAAAGGAAAAAAACTATTTTTATTTGTCCACGAAATGTATATAAAAAATAGGCATCTTAAGGATTATTGCATAATGTTGTGGTTTATTTGTACTGAAGGATTCAACTTGTAAAAATTAAGTTGATTGAATTTAAGAATGTGGTGATTACAACTTTTCTCTTTTCCTTTTCCTCTTTTCTATCCAAAAGTGGCGAACTAAACATTTTATCCTTCAAACTTTTAGTATAATTAAAGAAAACAAAATCTTAAAACTATAAATGAGAAAATGAATTCAATTTTCATTGTACTGTAATCTTCCAAATAAAGAATGAAATAAATAATAACCATAGGTATGCATTTTATCACTTTTTTTATTGTGAAATGCCCTGCTAATAATATCTTAAGAAAGGCCTGTTAATTATTTAACTGTTTATTTCTGTTTAAGTGTGTAATGTCTTTACATTTAGTTTTTAACATTGCATTTTAATGTTATTTTAACTATTATTAATTGTTACATTTTATACATTTAATAGTGCATAAAACTAAGTCTGTATATAATCGAGGAAAGTGTATAATAGTCTCGTGTAATTCACATTTAGGTTTATCTAAATTTCTATTAATCTCCTCTCTTCTATAATATGTTAATTTTAAATATAATTCTAATGAGAACTTCATATGTAATTTTAATCTTTGCCCGTATAACTAATTTCTTTGTATATTTTATGTCAAGTTTAATCTATATTTATCTTTAGTAAATTATTTTAATTATTAGTTAAAACTTGAATCAATTTTAAAAATTTGAGGCAGCTATTTATTAATATCTTTTGTACTATCTCATTATGGCTTAATCAGTTTTAAATTTTTCAATGAAAAACCTAAATTTTATAAGGTTTAAAATTTTCTGCTGCACTGATGTATTTGTTAAATGCTGTAATACTTATTTGTAACAAATGAAAAATAAATCTGGATGGAATAAATAAGGAAATGTGAATAAATAAGAAAATATTTAAAAATTGCTGGTTTTTAAGTAATTATCATGTGGAAATAGTTAAACTTTTACTATTTATTTTTTGAAATTCAAACTCTATACATAACAAATGTTGTGAAAGAAAATTTTACTTTAGATTTATTCAGTTAAAATTTTATATAACTTTTTATATTTTTTATAACTTTCTATAAAAGGAAATTCATTAAAATTAAATCAACAGTGAAAATAATTAGATATGAATTTTTTTTTTTGACGAATTGGTTTTTCAAAATATTGGTTTTGAAAATGTATCAACATCTTTCTCTTGCTATTCAAATAGTCTTTCTTCAATTTTAAGGCATTTCATTAGAAAAAATTGGTAATTAATATTTATAGAATTTCTTGAAATAATCATTTTTGCTCTAAAACAGATTTTTTGTTCTTAAATTTATCTGTTAATGGTTATTTCCACTGATGTATTTTTTTTTCTGTGTGATTGTCAATATTTGCAATTGTACATTGGTATCAGTGCTGTGATTCAAGGCTTGATTATTTGCTATACCTAACCATATGAATGTAATGTTGTATTTTAAATTGGAATATCTTTATTAATTAAAATATCTTAATAAATCTTCAAAAAGATATGATTATTAAAAGGCCATCTATTTAACCTCTAATATCAATTATTATGTATTTAAATTTATTTAATTGCATATCTCCATAGTTATGTAATCGGTTTATAAGGTGAACTAGTAATTGAAAGTTGGGAATGGTTCCGATGAGAAGCGTTTTACGGGAGATTCAACAGTCCTGCTGCACCTGCTCGCAGCAGCTGTGATCAGGACTTTCGGTATAATTTGATGTCACTGCAGATCCATGAACACGAGAACAACAACAGTAATTGAAAGAATTACAGTTTGATATTTATGCATTTTACTTGAAAAAAATAATATTCGGCAGTTTGTTTAATGTATTTTTTTAAAAAATTGGGATGAGGTTTAAAATATGTTCCCAAGAACATTTAAAGTATATTCTCTTTTTTTTTCCCTATTAGAAATTTACTGTCTTACATTTTCAAAGATTTGGTTTTCTTAATTCTATAAATTATAATTTCTAAATTTAAACCATCAACCCTTAGGAGATACGGCTCTTTTTGAGCTTGTCCTTTCTCATTTTGTTTAGAAATTCTAGGAATTTATAAAAGTTTGCATCTGTTACTTCTTAGGACAGTTAGAAGATGAAGATTATAAGTGCAGGAATCAATGAAACAATGTTTTCTTTCTTTTTTTTTTTTCTGGAGGCATTGTGGGCAAATTTGAATGCGCTAGTATCTATTCATTTATATTATGTCTATGACATCATACAAACAGGAAAAGGAAACTTTTTTTTGAAAATGTTCCTTCTTATTATGAAAATAGCTATGGTTTGGATTCATCAGATATTGATAAAAATTTGGAAAGTGATTATAATATGGAATTGGAATGAAAGTGCCAAATTTGGATACTCGAAAAAATTGGATTAAAAGTCTTTTCCTATTAAAATAGCAAATCTTTGTATGAAATACATTCTCTTATAATGCAAATTGTCTTGAAATTTGTTAAAAATTCATTTTAGCATGAATGAGAAATTTTAAAATTGTTATATAAATATACTTAAAAGACAAAAAGTTATGAATTCAAAGTCAATTTCAAGTTAAAGCTTCTTTTTCCAAATGATATCAAATGTAAACTATGTGTAAAATATACATTATTCTTTCAATGTTTTTTTTTACTGTAAGAAACCTTTTTACTCTAAAAATAATTTTTATTTAATTGGGATAGTAGGAAAAAAAAAAAAAAAGAAATGAATGCAAAAAGTATAGGAAATAAAGGAATTGTATTCACATTTGCTTTTACTTATTTCAATGTTAAATGGAATATATTTACTTGAAAAAATATCTGGATTCTGATTGTACTTTTCTTTTATACAAATAGCTAATAAAAATAAATAGTAAGTGCCTGACAACTAAAAATTCAAATTAACCCAAGTATTAAAAAGAAAAGTTATGTGTACGCTGAAGCATCGAGGAAATTATTCAAATAATTTTATATTGAATCTGTTTTGGGCTTCTTAATATTTTAGTGCAATTATTTATTGCTTCTTGATATTTTAGTGCTAAATTTAGGCTACTGAAGCGGTTTTAAAATTTATCACCTCAACCTTCAATTATATACTATGTTGTATAAGGTATATGAAGTTACATCAGATGGCTGACTTTCTGTTTTATTGCTGAAAAAATATTTTTTATTCTGCAGTATATGATGAAAGAAAAGACATCAATATATTTTTTCTTGGCTAGGCTTAACATTTTTTTTCTATCATTCTTATATGTATATTTATTTATTATTATTACTTTGCTCTAGTAAAAGTAATTTATTATTATTACTTTGCACATAAATCATATTAGATATACTGGAAGCTTAAGAAACAGACTTAAGATTGGACCATCTTAAGTCTGTTTCTTAAGCTTCCAGTATATCTAATATGATTTATGCGTAAAATTTTCCAAAACTATATAATCTTTTAGAGTAAATCAAATTGAAATTTTGCAGTTTTAACTAGCACATTTAAGACAGTTGATTTTTCACTTTTAAAACTTCAAAATCATGAATGTAATTTGGCTAGCTTTCAGTCTTAGATATGTTTGTTACTTTTTAAAAAATAAGTTTTTTAATTGTTTAGTAACCACATTAGATTTTTAGTGCTGCATACATTTATAAACTGCTTTTTAAAATTTTTTCCTCTTGATTGATAATTGAAAATGTTAATCTACTTTTGGAAGATTTGGAGTTATTAAATGACTTTCCGGACTAATATAAAAACATTTTTACTTGATTAGAAAGAATGTAAATTAAAAAACTTATTTGATTATTTAGAAATAATAGAACTAGTCTTTTAAACTTATCTAATGGCTTTTCAATTTTACATTAATTTTTAATTACTTGTTAAACTTTGCATACATTTTTTCCCGTATATGTATAGATTTTAAAAAGTAGTTATAATTTTTTTTTATTTTATTAGGTTTAGTCAATTGTCACTGAATATTAATGAAAAGGCAATTTGTATTTTATACGCCTAAATAAAGAACTAATAGGAAGAGAGGAGGAACCTGTAAAAAAGATTTTTCTGTATGCAAATAAAGATACAATGCTTGAATTCAAAAGTTGTATTATTTCTTCAATTTATTAGTTAAATAAATTTATTTATATTTGGCTTCTAGCATAAAAAAATAAGCTAAATGAATTGCTGGAATTCTCTTATTTTTTGTGGAAAATTTTCAATTGAAGAATGAGTACTATTCTTAAACTTGTCGAAATTAAATTTCCTTAATTTAACAAGGAGTTGTTTTTAAAGAGCTATATTATGTTTGTCATTTACAAATAAATATGAGTATAAAATATCTTGAGAAACAACTTGAAATAATTCTTAAGAAGTACTTGAAGGAAATATTTTGATTAGGTATAAATTTTTTGAAAAGTTTAAGAATAAAAGTTATTGTAGCTACATTCTGAATTGTTAAAGAACAGAGTTATAGAAATTTTGTGGGGGAAAGTAACATATTATAAATTTTGGGGAATTTGTTATAGAATTATTAATCGGCGATATTTTTAAGCTATATTGGAAATCAAAATCTATGAAAAAATTCATTTTATTGCTGAATTCTTATTTAAAAATTGATGCAAAATTTAAACTTTCTTTTGAATTAATTTAGGAACTTTTAATGTATCGTAATCTCTCTAAAATAGATATTACTTTACATTTCTTTGGTATTTAAGAAATTTGTATATCAAAATATTGTCTTTATAAGAAGCATATTATTTAACTTGAATAAGTAGGCCCGACCTTAAATATATGAAGTGTTTGATTTTTATTCTTTAACTAAACTAAATAATATCTATTGAATTCTGTTCTTTATTATTTAGGTGTTTGGTTAACTATAATTTTTATTTTAAATTATTGCTCTGGTTGGCAAGATTGATTTACGAAGAGTTTTTTTCTTCTTACTTCTGCTCCAATTTTTCTTGCTGAATATGCAATTGAAATTTTGCTATATGTTCAACTTTATACATTGATTATTGTGTTTTTAGAATCTGGGTTTTCTGATGTTGATTTATGGTTTAAAAAGATTTTTAACTAGATGTACTGGTATTTTACAATTATAAAGGTATTAAACTATTTTTAAAAATAAAGGAGGTGAATGATTCCTCTATTATCATACCAAGACTTGGCACTAAACATGTTTATTGTAATCATGTAGTGTATGTCCTTATAATTCTGGGATATTTTCTTAGTATTATTGTTGTTTATTTTGTCTGTATTTTTTGTAGCTTGTGCAAATCATTTATTTTATATAAGTTATTTTGCTTTATTACATAGATCGTAGTAAGGATGTAAATCATCCTGATAACTTGTATGTATATCGAAATATTATATATTTTGTAAATAGATCAATGGCCGGGGCCTCTTGTATAATCTGTCTGATAGACAGGGCTAATGCTTCTTGATATTTCTATTCCAATATTGTGGGATGAACCTTTATATTCTGTTATACCCTAACTTGGTAGTACTGTAAATGGTAGAAAATGTGACACTCCATGTTGGAAAGAGTTCCACATCAATTTTGATTTTAAAATAATCAAAATGCTCAGAAATCCTTTTTTTATTAGCATGTATTTAAAATTATTTTGAAATTAAAAGGGCTTACCTGTTAAGCATTTTGTAAATAAAGCAAACAAATGAAACTAAAAGATTGACATAATGGATCCAATTTGGCTAGAACTGGTCTTCAAGGTCAAATATTTGGCACATTTTTTTTGTACGTCCCTACCAATTTGGCTTTATTTAGTTTACAACTGTTATCATCACTTGTACTTTTTCGCTCTCTTTTTTTACCAGTTTATAATTTTCAATTCCTGAACAAGAACTAGACATTATATATATAATTTATGTCTTGTTCAAATTTTCAATCGAAAATCGAATCGAAATCGATTGAAAAAATTAATTTTTTATTATTTTTTGGTGCAGTTAATCACACTAGTAATTATTAGTTTAGATTGTTGAATATTTATTCAAGTCACTTTTTTCTATTCACTTCTAAAATGTCTGAAAAAGTATTACCACTGATTACACCTTCAAGATGAGAGAAACCAATAAAAAGTGCAACATGTATAAACATGTTAAATGTTTATTCTCAACCACGAAAAGAAAACCATCAAGACTTTACCATTCAAATTGTCAAGAAAGTTTTACATCTTACAGCTGTTTTGCAAAGAACTGTTTTCCTTTTGAAAAAATCAATAAGTAAATACACCCAATCCTTTTAGTACCTCTGGAAAGTAGCGACTATGCTTTTACATTTAGGGCTTGTAAAATGATTTTACATTATCCTATATTCGATGGGAAAAATCCAATAATTTTTTTTATATAAATGAGATCCCAACATTAGATAAAGTTTTAAAAAAGATGTGAATGATGATAGAGATATCTTTGAAAAAAATCTTAGCCGAAAAGCTTTACAAAATATTGAAAGACTTGAGATTTTTTGAAAAATGAGAATTGAAAAATGATGAAATGAAATAACTTCAATGATTTATTAAAATAATGTATCAATAATATTAATCAAATAATAAAAACAAAGAAAGAATTGAAAATCTGATTTAAAATGATAATGTTATTATATATTTACTATTTGGCAAAAAAAAAAAAAAAATCGAGAGATAAAGTTTTGCCAGTGATCTGCATTTCTAGTAACTTTGTACTTAAAAGCAACTCAGTTCCCCCCGATAACAACTGCAATTTGGCCTGCGTAGAATATACTGTACTGCCAATTTAGGGTGGAACAGAGTATAAACCACCAAGAAGGAATGGCCAAAGTACAAATCTTTTAGATTAGGAGAGAAAACACCCATATATTTTGACTAGTCTTCTTTAACAAGATTATTCAGCCTACTTATATATATAAAATTAGCAGATAATAATAGGACAACTTTCATTATTTGAAAAAAAAGATTCCTCTATGTAAGTAATCTAAATTCAAAGATGGAATTTTGTGCATCTCCAAATACTATCTTTAAGCATCTATTATTTAAAATAAGTAAAAAAAAAAAACAGTACAGAAAACATTGAAGCATTATTGAAATTTTTTAAATAGAGAATTGTGAAGCTACAAACTAACTTGAGGTATTTATTCCGTTACTACAGTTGAACTAAGATATGGGCTGTAAATGTCTTTCTAGATACATTTCTTGAAATTCAATACAAATTTTGTCTCTGAAGGGGGGGATCTTAATTCTATCTTTAATGAAATGGTGATTGATTTCACTTGGATAACTGCAATGGAAATGAGGTATTGGAAACAATAGAATAAAGGAATGCTTGGTCGTTTCTGTTGACCATTGCAGAGTGATATTCCAGGTACCGAATTTGGTATCGGTACAAAAATATCCGAATTGTAGATATAAATATACTTTCAATAATTGCTGCTTTACATAATCATTTCAAGATATAAGAATTTTAGAGACAATTGATTGATAGCAGTAATTAAATTAAGCAAGATCACTTATGTGTTTGTTTCTTAAAGGAGAAAAGCTCTTTAGTGCTATCTATAATTCATCTTGGGGATAATAAAAGAATCCATTAATTCTTTGTTGACAGTTATTTAATTGCATTTAACCTATTTATTATTTTTATATTTGTACTGATTTTTTTAAAATTTGTAATGATTCTACATACTGCATTTTAAAATATTAGGAGCTTGACATATTTTGGCATTTAAATATGGGTTTTCTTCAATGCATTTTCATCTCTTTCTGAATCATTGACATTTTAATGCTTGATTTTGCTTACAATAAATTAATGTTTTTTAAAAAATTTTACAATTCAGAGGCTGTAAAATTATTAGTGTCATTGCATCAATTGGATTTAATCATTTTGGGTAAACTTTCATCCTATTGAAGAATTTTGGTTTTTGCCTTGTTCATTGATTATATATATATATATATATATATATATATACTATTGCTTTTGTAATGCTATGGTGAATAGTTTTAATTTATGGCTGTTAAGATTTCGTAGTTACCCTTTTATTCTAATCCAGACCACACTAGCCCAGAAAACAGAACTTAAACTGCCATTCCATAGTGGGGGAAAAAAAAAAAAAAAAAAAACCCCCGTGGGTGGCTGTTTTTTTTTTTTTTTTTTTTTTTTTTTTTTTTTTTACAAATAGGTGAGGGATTTTGCAGTCATTAGTTAGCACTAGTTGAAAATGAAGGATTGATAGATTCTTTATTTCCTTTCAGCATTAAATGACATAGTGATTTCATTACATGGTTTTGATGTTGGCTTGGAACTTAGGAATTTTGATAGTATGAAGCAAATTATAGTATTAATTGTGATTACATTAAGCAATGTCAACTGTATTTATTTCCTATTCAATGTTGATAGCATATCCAATTCTATTGGAATTGGGTATTTTTTTTTATTATGTACAAAAAAAATCCTAATGTTATTTTGCCTGATGATAATTTTATATATTTTTATAGCTAAGGTGATATTTCTTGTATTCACTGACATTCTGTTAAATTTTAGGGAGAAGCTTGTCTTTTAAATTTACTAATATAAAAAATATATAATTTTTATGCAATTTGTAAATACTCATTTTATATATGCTTTGAGTGCAGGTATTTAGTTATATGTTGTGTATAGTCCGAAATTTTATCTCTTTTTGGGAAAAGATTTTTGTTGGTGAAAGGGAATTTTAATCTGTGAATTAAAAAAAAATGTATTTCCATAACTTTCTTGTTTATTAAAAAGTCTTTAAAAAAACTGTAATATACAAGAAGAAATTTGTTTACTATCAATTTTTCATTTCAGAATCTTAAATTGAAGTATTAGTACAAATACTTTCAATATATCTGTATTCATTTAAGGACAAATGCAGTTTCTTATATTTGAGAGAAAAGAACAATTTTATATTTTATACAATGTTTCTTTAATATACAGCTTCTTTTAAAACATTTGTAATATTACAAGTGACTGTAATTTTCTTGTAATAATTGGTAGAAAAATACGATTTGAGCTCAAAACAGTTGGATATTTAAAGATTTAAGTATAAACTGTCTGCGATTTCGTTTATGTTTGGCAATAACATCAATACAGTAGTTCATTTCATTTTGAACTTATAAAAACATGTTCATTGCCTCTGATACATGGTGAATAGCTATATGTATGTTCTGGGTGCCCTCTATGTAAATTTTCGGAAATTGTTTCTTGTTTTTATTTTATTAGCACATATCTTAGACTCTGTCTTGATGTTTTTACATATTTTGTTTTATATTCTCTGAAGAATAAAATGTGGCAGCTTTTGAAATTCTTCAGATTGTTTCTCGAATCCAAAGTTAATGCTGTCCCCCCCTTGAGTACTGAATAAGATGTTAGGAATCTAAAATCAATTCTTTCAACAATAAAAGAATATACTTTAGGTTTGTGAGAGGATAGTAAATGAAATAAGCTGACTTTTTAATGGAATACTTTCCGTCGTGATATTACATTGACTTTTTTCAAAAAGATAGCTGAAACTTTTTTCTTGGGAGGGGGGGGGAGGAAAGCACCAATGCATGTTTCTTTCATTGTTCAAATAACACTGCAATGTTAGTTCTTTTTTTTAAAAAAATTTTTGTTAGCAAAATTTTTTTTTCATATTCTATGCTAATGGTATGCATAAAATCAGATATTGGTTCAAAATTGTTATCAGACTAAAAACTTTTCATTAGCTGCTACTGGTTTAAGAAATCTTCTTGGATTGGTTGCAATAGTATGGAGTTTTGAATCTCGTATGAACTGATAATATATCAGTTATATAATAAACTTAAGTGCTTTGTATTTTAGGTGAATGAAAACTTTTACACTTTTGTTATATTCCTTTAAACTAATCAATCTTTATTTTTTTTTATGTATCAGATAAATTTTGATGTATAGTTAATGTCAAATTGAAGGAAAGTTGCTGTTTAATAAGCTGTTGAGTGAAGAATGAGTATATTCTGAAAATTTCTTCCTTTCTTAATTCTTTTTTTCTTTGAAGTCATTTTTTAAAAAATATTTATCTGTTTATTTAGTTTGGATTATGGTATTTAGTTTCTGAGAGATGATGATATTGTAAACTATTAATTTATCTGCATCGAATCTTTGCATAGTATCTTATCTTAGCCTTATTTTGACTGCAAAATTAGTACATTAATCTCATCTGTGGTGGTAAAGGGGGGGCATAAAACTATTGAAATAAAATGAGGGAAATGGAGCATTAGTTATTATTAACTCACTATTTTGTTAAGAATTATAGTTCACATCAAGATATGCCCCCTTTCCGACTAACTTGATAATATGATCCGGTAGATCACATTGCATTCTTGCAGTCAAGATTTATAGTTAAAGGAACACTACTATACACATATAGAACATATATTTAACTGTGTCATGGGATTATTTAGACATTTTCTTGACATAGGGTACTATAATTTCTTTATAACATGTAAATCTTTATTATTATAAAAACACATTTATTTTTTTTGTAGTTAGTCCAAATTTTTAGAAAAATCGCCAACTAGTTGTAAAATGATCATAAATCTTATTAATTTAATAGCTTAAAATGTTTTTTTTTTATGTAGCACAGAAAAGAATTTCTTGTTTATTGAATTTTTCTTTGTAGGTATACTAAACCTCAGACATTTGCTGACTGTGTAGGTGATGAGTTACCTTTTGGCTGGGAGGAATGCTATGACAATCAAATTGGTGTATATTATATTGATCACATTAATCGTAAGTTCCTTATTTTTTCTCGTACCAAACAATTGTTTGCATGAAGTGGCATGATCAACTTTTATTTTATATTTATGATTTTGTTTTGAATTTATCTTCTTTTGAAGTTAATTAAAATTTTTATGTAGTGTTGAATCAATTTATTGAAGTATTTTCAACATTCTTCTAAATTGAACTATCTCCTTTTTCTGTTTTGTTATTTAAAATATTTTACATACTATTTCTATTTTTTCATACAAAAACAAATATATTTAAAGTACAAAAAGATTTAAAAAATAGGAATGAAGATTTGTATATGAAGAAAAAGATATTTATAAATAATTTAATTCTGGATGTTGGCAACTTTGCCATTTTGGCACAAGTTTCCATCACTTACTGATATATTTTGTATTAACTGTCTCTCTTCCTAGTTCTGTGTTATTTCTTAATGTGATATTTTGTTTAAATGTTTATTTTATTAATTTTTTGATAACTTTCTTTGTTTTTAGAATCGAATCAAATTGAAGATCCTCGGCAACAATGGAGGCAGCTTCAGGAAGCTATGCTAAAGGATTACTTGCTTACTGCTCAAGAAGATTTAGCTGTAAGTATACCAGAAAATTGAATTTTGAAATAAGATAATGCAGAATTTCTATTTCCTGGTGAAAATCATCATGTAAAAAAGAATTATAGTTTTGATAAAGTTTCTTCATGGTATCTTTATTTATCTACATGGGAAATTTTCTGCTACTTTGAATTTTGATTGTTTAATTTTAGTGAAGAATTGATTCTCTGGATGTGTTTTTACTGTCATAATTTGAAAAGTTGCATAATTTTAGATGGTGCATTTAATGCTTATAATAATGTACTTTTATATTTCGTTTGGCACGGTAAATCTGCATGTCGTGAAATTTCTTATTTTTGTTTGATATTAGATACATTATACTAAAAGTTTGATATTAGATACATTATTTCATCATCTTTATACACAAGCACATGTGTTTAATGAATAGCCACCAATCTGCAATCATTGTATAGTGCTTGGTTTTTAAAAATTATTTTTTTATTCTGAGTTTAACAGAAGCATTTTCATTACCCTATCTTTGGATTATTTTTCATAACCTTTTAAGTTGGGCATTATTTACTAAATAATTGAAATTTCCAATTTGTTCTATTATATTGTCTAGATACATTGGTATTCTTAGGCTTTTAATTGAAGAGGTTAGTTGTAAAGAAATGAATGAAACTTCATTTTAATATTCTTGCATATTAAATACTTTCATTGAATTTTTGTTTTAATTATCACCTTTAAATCTTTAAAAAAATGGTGTTTTATTTTTTAGGTTATAATACATTGTAACATATCATTATTGATTCATCTTTAACATATATCACTAAAATATCCTTAAATATTATTTCTTGGATGTGAAAATCATGAATTTGACAATTTATGTTGACTACCAAAATTTTCTATACATTTGCTTGTCCAATTACAACTTGTTAAAATTAAAATCAGTCTCCTCTGAATTTATATTGCAATTTAATCTGGATTTTTTAAATGAATGGTAATCAAAATAATAGGTTTTTGTAACTAATAATAAGAATATATTTTGAAGCTTTAATTTAATTCATGAAACAAACTTAAATAGCATTAATCAATGAAGTAATTTTTTTTTCCATCTAGGCCAAAAAAGAAATTTTCGATATTAAGCAACAGCGATTGTCTCTTGCTCAAGATGAATATCATCATTTGACTGCAGCTCTTCAGGGTCTGAGCTCATGTCCATCAAATATGAGTCTCTGTTCATCTGGATCTGCTGCATCATCTACTAGCAGCTGCACAACTAAATTCGATCCTGATCTTCTAAAAGCTGATGTTGCATTAGCCAAAGATAGAGTAGCAAGGCTTAAAAGAGAATTGGAACAAATTCGTACAGAGATGTATTATAAAGAGCAAGGTTTAGAAGCATTATCGCAGTGAGTAAATTTGTCATTAAAATCATCATATTTGCTGTGTTGTCAATTATCATACTTGCTTTTTTGTTAAAGTTATCACATTTGTTATTCTTACTTATTTGTTAATGATTTTTATAAATGTGTAGGGTGGACCAGCAGTTTTCTGGGCAGACAACTAGTTATACTTTAGCTGAAGCACAAGCAATTATGGAAGAATTGCGAAACATACAAAAATCGCTCAGTAGTGGGGAAAAAGAGAAAGCTGAATTAATGCAGGTATATTACTCTATGTAAAATTTTTCATATTGCTTATAATGTCTTAAATACCCTCTAATTCTAAATTTTGGTGATATTTGACATCAGTTTAGTTAAATTTTAATATGTATATTTTTTAAAGAGCTTATCAAGGTTGAAAGATGACCTTTCACGGTTACAACCATCATCACCTGATGCTTCATCTATGAATATTCCTCTAGAAAAATTTAGCACAGCTTCTCAGACTGATTTATCGGGCGAGGTATGGCTTTCCCCTTCCTAAATTTTGGAAAATTCTGATCTATATATATCTGTTTTGTAATCTGTATTTATCTGATTTTCATCATAGTTTGCTCCGATTGGTGCAAGATTGGCTGAAATGGCAAGGATGAGGTTACAGTATGATGAAGCAAGAAAGGAAGTGCATAGAATTCAACAAGATCTGACAGATCTTGAAGAAAAAATGTCTCCAGGACAATCAGAATCTGATAAAGACAGGTAGAGTTAATAACTTGTTGGTATTTATAATTGTTTCAATTAAACTTTTGTTACCCAAAGAGGTTGAGGATATTAAAACACGAATTTCTCTAGTCTTTCTCTTTAAATATAAATATGTTAAAATTTTGAAAAAGTTTTTGTGGTATTTCATTAACTAGTTATACGTTAAGATCTACTTATATTTAAAATGTGGTGCTTACGATTGTATATTGTAGTTCAACTTTCTATAATATACATTTTGATTATCATTTATGATTTTCTATTTTTAAGTGTTCATAAACTGCATTTTTATCTCTTCCTATATTAAAGATGTTGATTATATCAAAGAAGTGAAATATTGACTAGATATTTTAATCATTAAACTTTAGTAATTTCAGATCAGGATTTTTAAAATCCACATACCTTCCAACATTGATTACTCAACAATCAGTGACATTTTTGACTGATACTTTACATATAACTAACATACAGAGCACTAGCAAATTATTGTGTAGATATTTCTGAAGAATTTTAATTAATTTAAAAACATTTAATCTAATTTTAAATTAATTTGAAACATTCAAAATTGAATGGGCATTTGATATTAATTAAATATATATAAGTGAAATAATATGCAACACAATTTTGTTGATCCAACAAATTTATGCTATTTATTAGACATTTGTAGCTTTAATTCATTATTAGCAATTACTTTTGTGTTTTTTGTCATTACTCAATTTAACATCATAACCAACATACTCATGTTTATTACAAGCAGCAACACTAGTGCTTTTTTATTCATGCTAAAACATCCTCCCCTCCTCCAACTATATTAAAAATACTTTCACTATCTATAATGCTGCAAGCTAAGATACCGGTGAAAGGTCATTTAAGTGTTTATTGTAGTTTTCCATTGTTTTTATCGCTGTATACCCGTAACTCTGCAGTTTACACGTACTTTCTGTTATAACTATGGAAACTTTGTATCTGTTGGAGGGTATGAATTTAGTTTGCCAAAAAACCACATTCAATTCAAGTTTGAAAAGTTTGAAGGCTTTTGTGCTGTGTATCCTGAGTTAAACAGAGTAAATTGTGCATCAAGATAAATTCCACAAACTTCCATACTTATTTATTTTGCAGACATTGCAAGATACAAATTAAATTTCAGAATATATTCGTTAACAGTAATTTTGACTTATACTGTTACTGTTTTCCCTTATTTTTTGTAATTTTTTTTTCTGTATTAGGCTATTTTTCGTGTAACTTAATTAAATTGCTTATTTTTCTCCCCAAATATTAGAAATGTAATATACAGACTCCCATTATAGCAATCCTAGTTGGAAGAAAATTTTTTTAACTGAATCGTACGATAGAGGCTTTTATTGTGCATAGTTCATATAGGGTTTTTAATTTGAAAATGATCTTCTTATTCTGGATTAATATCTTCTGCTGTAAGTTTAAAGCATTATTACTTTATCTAAAGAAAACACTAAAAATTGAAATTGATTTCGAAAAAAATTGGTAAGTTATAAAAAATGCCATCAAAAGTATAGAAGTTGCAATGATCCTAAGATTTTGGTGCATTAATTAAAGAATAGAGTGAGGGATCTCGCCAAAGTATAAAATGGTACTTGAGACTTGGGAATTTAAATATGACAACAGATTACCTTTTGAGGTTTAAAGAGATATTAAATCATATTAAACATGTAACGGACAGTAGCATTTCATCAATGAAAAAGTAAAATAAATTTGACTAAATTTTTTTAGGTAATTTCTTTTAGATATAAAACAATTTTTATTATTTGATGTTTTTCAAACGTTTTTGGATTTTAATGATACATTCTTTGCTAGTTATTTGAATGAAAAATAAATTGCTGTCTTAGTTGTCTCAAATTAAAAAATTTTACTTCTGCAATTAGCAAAAATTAAATCCTTATGTAATGGGGGAGGGACCAATATAGCATATATTTTCGTAAATTTATGTACCCTTCAGCTAAGTAAACTATCTTAATAGTATTTGTTAGTTGATTTTAAAATGTATTTAATATTAAAGTTATCTTTTGGGAAAAATAATCTTTTTAGGATATTTAATTGTAACATTTTATAAAGTTTGCATAATGCTGGTTTATACAATTTTGGAGCGATAATGTTTCTTGAAAACAGTAAGTGGACCTGTTTTGTTTCATATTTCCAGTAGATTGAAGATTCTTGCATTACCTAGTATTATTGAAACTTTAGTTTGAAATCTTGGGTAATGAGGTTTATTTTCGGAGCTTCTCTGGGTTTTTTTTAAAAAAAAAAACGCCCCTCATTTAAAAATTTCAGTAAATAAATTAATTTAGTTGAACAAAACCAGTACCATCTTTAAATTTTCTGATTAGTATGCTGCTCAGGTTAAAAAATAAATGGCTGTCGAAGTTGAATTTATTTTCTTGTATTTCTTACTTAAAAACTTCTTATTTGAGAAAATAGTGCAGTGGCATCAGGTAATGGTTTATATTAACAACTTTAAATTGATTTTCTTATGGAATGCAATTTATAGTACATATAGTTGAATGTTGAAAAAAAATTATTTACTTTCAAAGGGTGTATTTTTACTGTTATTAAATATAATGTAGAATGCATTATCTGTGTAAGGACCAATTACTGCTTTAAAATTACTTTGGAAATTGGTTTGTGTTGTGGTGTTATTTATGTGAACTTTAATGATTTTTTTAATTCAAGTGTGCTTAAATTTTTCATAAGTGTCTTTCAGTGACACAGCTATATTAAGTATTTTAATTTGGTAAGATAACATATGTATTAGTGCTTATTTCCCAGTTTGAAATATAAAATCTTATTGCTAGTTTTAAGTATCTGCTATAAAAATTTCTGACTGTTTTTCATTATCAACAGTATTAATTACAATTGTCAGTTAGTGTCCTGTTTCATTCTACATCACATTAAAGATGTATAGAGAATTATTTTACCCATTTTCCCCCCTTCTGTTAAGTTGAATGTTTTGCAATATATAATTTATTGTAGTTAAGAGTTAGTATTTCACTTTTTGCAACAGCACATATTAGTATTAAATTCATTCCACAAAAAGGATTATTTGTGAGAGTTTAAACAAATAATAATAATAATAAACCTTCATTGTTTCATATTGGATGAATTTGAATTGTAGGAGCTTGATGTATTAAAACATTAATTTTTTTTTATTTGAGCTAATATATTTAGTTTGAATATATTTTCTTTCATCAATTTCTTTATAGTAACTTGCATGAATAAATATTACTTTGAAATATTCTGTTTATTTATGTTATATATATTAGTATGTGATTCTTTATTCTTTTGCATGCTGAGTATACATTTTTTGTTATAAACATCTGCCTTGCCTCTGCAAATTTTGCATGTTATTCTCTTTGCTTGCATGGCTAGGCTGCTCCTCATTCAAGAAAAAGAGCAGCTCCTACGAGAGTTGCGTAGCATCAACCTGAAGGGTCGAGGTGAATCTGAGATAAATGCAATTCAAGGAGAAATTTGTAAACTAGAACAAGAACTTGATAATGCTATGGAGATGTCAAACAGAGCAATAGCTGATAGGTAAGCATATTATTAACAGACATATAATGGCTCACAATTCTAAAGAAAGGACTAACTGCTGCCTTTCAGGGGGGGGGGGGAGATTTGCTTCGGGCAGCTGTGTAATGCATGGAAATCGAAATGTGGCACTATCTATTAAAGATAATTTCCTTGAAATTTTGTATTAAATTTTAATTTATAATATGATATAAATACATTTATAATATCAAGTCATTTATATGATTTGAATTAAATGTTATGATTTATTGAATATGACATTTGATTAAAGGCATTAACAATATTGATTTTCTTTTAAAAAAATTTGAAAAAAAAGTATTAAATTTTGGAAGGTTGCAAGGTAAATAGTTGGAATAAAGTTTAAAATATGGAAAATTGGATATGATGTACCATGTGGCAGATAGTAATTATTTGATCACCCGATTGGCATGATGTAACAAAAGAAAGAGAATCTCTATGAATCAATCTAATTGAAAAATTATAATTGGGTATAAAAATATTCTTGATTGGGAAAGTTTTTCCTTGGTGTCTTTCTAAGCTAATTCTCTCTCTCTCTGTATATAATATAATATAAATCAATTGAATAAGAGTTCATTAGTGATGGTCATCTAAAGCATGTTGAAATTTAACTTGCTCTAAATATAGTTTTTGTATTACTTTGATTTAAATGAAGTATTTTAAAAAAAGGCCTTTGAAGTTAATTTTAAAAACTTGATTTTTGATTTTCTTTTTATGAATAGTCTATTCGAGTTATTCTATTGATTTTGTTTAACAACAAAAGTAAATTTTTATCATTTCAAATTTGTATGCGAGTGTTAGAAATGTTCAATAAGTTAAATTGTTAGAAATCATTATTTTTTTTCGAGATCATTTTAAAATAAATCATTGATATTAATTTTAACAATAATCCTATTTCTTTTGTGGGTTTCGATAACTATGTGATGAGCTGGGGTTAGGCCAATACTTAATTTGATGCAGCCCCCCTCCCATTTGAATAGCTGATATTTTATATTCTCAATAAACTGAGAATTTGCTAGGAAACATTTTTAAATTAAAAAAAATCACCATTTTTTATTACAAATGAAATAAATTTGGTACTAAATCCTAAAAAAAATTTTAAAAACTACTATCTTTCATATTCTTAAATTAAATATTTTTATGCAAGAATGTTATACTTTTTTCAAACAGTAAGTGGTTGAAAACGCAAACAGAAAAATTTCATGATTAAATTTAAATATTGTTCTAATAAAATCTCCTGCACAAAATCTAAAAAAAATGGTACTTAGTAATAAGATTAGTTAGTTTATAGTTGAATGAATTTTTGTCTTCATGCAAACTATTTTTGAGATTTCTAAACCTTAGATAGGTATAAAAGCTGCAATTATTTACAAATATTTCTATCTTTTTTTCTTTTTTTTTAAATTTGTGGTCTTTACTGATAAATATTTAATAATATCATTGGTCTAAGTAAAATATTTTTTTAATTGCTCTTTTTGTCACCCAACAATTGTTCTCCATCTAAATCCAAAAGAAGGAACCAAGTAAATTTTTTAAAACTACATTATGATATTTTCTTGGACTTAAACACAAATTTGGTTTGTGAATTAACCAGATTAAATTGGCACAATTATTTTTCTGTTGTTTTTTGTATTGTTTTACATGGCGTTGAATGAATTTCCACCTCTTCCCCATGTAAGAATTTTTTTTCCACTGCTCCGTAACTGTCAAATATTGCTTAAATTGCACGAAAATCTATTCATATCATAAAACAATTTAGAGTCAAGATTTTTTTAAATGCCTATTATGTTTACATTTTTTAAAGATATTTTTAAAAATAATTTTTGTTTTTGTAGATTGAAACTTCATGAACAAAAGAATTTATTGTTGCTGCAACTTAGAGATTCAATGCGAGTAACCATGTCTCTAGAGTCTCAGTTAAAAAGGTATAGTTTTATTATTGAGAAACATAGCTTTTTTGTTTATTTTGATATTTTTTTGAATTAATGCAACCTCTGTTTCCTTTTTATAGTCTTTCTGCCAGCACATTGTCTGTGTCCTCCAGTAGTTCTCTTGGATCTCTGAGTACTGGTTCATTATCAGCAAGTAGTAAGGGGTCATTAAGCAGTTTAAGTTTCACAGATATATATGGTCTTCCTCAGTGTTCAGTTGACCCTACTCTTCAGGACTTGCATAAACGTGTAGGCCATTTGATTCAAGGCAATTCACAAGTCAACGCACCTACTAGTTTTGAAGATCCAGCCACTACTTCACTTTCAGTTGGTCATAGTGTTCCATCTCTATCGCCACGTTCATCATTATCTTCCATCTCACCACCAGTTTCACCTTATGAATATGGCCCTCCTCCTAGTTATGAACAGACTCATCTAGAACGCCTACAAAGGCAGCTGCCATCAAGCATAGAAGAACAGTTATCTGATTTGAAACTTTCTCCTTGTGCTGCAGAATGTTTAAGAACTGAACAAAATGTGTTTAATGATCAAAAGCTGCGTTCAAGTGGTATGTTTCTTGTGGGTGAGCAGAATATAAGTTTAAGAAGTTATGGAGAATCATCCAATGAAACTCATAGCAATCCACCATTAAGTCCAATTTGTGAATTAGGAAGTGATGACCTTCAACCTTGTACATACCCTAGTTCTAATAACAAAAGTGTTTCTGCTGCTGTTAGCGATGAGTCTGTTGCTGGAGATAGTGGTGTGTTTGAAGCATCAAACAAAAGGTAAGATTTTTACTATTGCTGATTTCGTGTTTGATGCTAATATGTCATTGTGTCAGTAGAAGTTTTATGGTATTTGAAAATATAATTGGACCTTGTTTTTATTTTATTTCCGACATATTTTCTGGCCAGAATATGTATAGTTAATAATGAATAATATATTTGCATTTTTAAAATATTAAATATTTATTTTTTTATATTGCTTCCTTATCTATATTAATGAAATTTTTCTAGAATTTTAAATCTGCAAAGAAAAAAGTAATGGCCTGTTTTTAATATTCTGAGGATTTCAGACAATGGATTTAACCTCTTCTCATTTTTAATTTCACTATTGATGAAAATTATTGTACAATTAATTAATTCTTATATTGAAGTCTCAATGTTAAGTTGACCTGTTAACACTCAACTTAATTTTAAGGATAGATTTCGTTAAATGCTTTTTTAAATTTATTTTAAATGCTCCAAATCTTAAAAATTTCATCTTGCTTTACAATTATTTAAAAAATCATATATTTGGCTTTATATATTTTTGAGAAATATTAATGGCAAATTTTAATTTTGAAATTATTTTCTTACCTTGTTAATTGATATTTAAAATATAGCATAAAGTAACTTAAAGGCAAAAGGATAAATACCAGCAAAAAAGAACAATGGGAGGGGGTGAAAACCGAAAGTAAACCAGAGTATAGAAAAGTGCCCAAAGCTTATGGCAATAAAAAGGAAAAAGATATTCAACACATTCAAAAAACACATAAATTTCATTTTCTGTGTTACTTTTTACCTTTACTGTTGACTTTTTTTTATATATATAGATTTTTTCACCTTTTTTGCATTCTTTAAAAAATAAACCAAGGAAAAATGGCATTTGGGCTTTAAAGTCTGGATAGTGTATGCCGGTTGAAAAATGTTTATGGGATATATATTGATTTCTTTGGGGAAAAAAAAAAGCTAAAAATTGTGTTCAGTTTATCTGTAGAAGTGACATGTGCATGCAATTGTTGTTGGAAGAAGTAACATGTGCATGCATGGAAGTTGTTCATCAATGAATTAAAATGAGAATTTTGAGGTAGGGACTTCTTTTTTCATATTGGAAGAAGTCTGGAATCTCTTTTGTTTCCTTATGAAGTTTTGTTTACACTCATGTATGAGGTAAGGATTATAGTGTGAAAGGGAAATTAAATCTATTAAATGGACCTGGAGAAGAGTTGGCCTAATTCTGCTGATTTCAGGAAATACTAATGACACATTATTTGTAATGGTGTGGCACCTTTTACCTTTTTAAAAGCAGACATTCTGCTTTTGCAGCATACATACCGTGTGTAAGTAAAAGATAAAATAAATTCTGTAATATACACTGATCTGGGTATATTTTTGTTAAGTTATTTTGGGTCCTCTATATAGGTTGTGTTAACCCTTTATTTCTCTATGTATTACAATCATTCATACAATTTCATAAGCAGAAACTAGTGTTCATGAAACTGAACTTGAAAGAATCTATATATTTTTTTTGTTCTAGATTTTTCATATAAAAATCTGAATCTACTTTTCATGGCATGATTTTTATTAAATTCCTACTATTAGCTCACACTCTCCTTATATATAAACATCTTTTCAAATTTTCAATTATGAATAAATACTTTTTATTCATTCAATCTAGTTCAAGTAAATTTTTTAAAACTTATAGTGGATGACAATTGATGTTAATACAGTTTTCTAAAAATTATTATTTTGTTAATTTTTTTATTTATTAATTAAAAACTAACTTTTTCGTCAAAAATCTTCATTTCCCCTCAGGCTAATGAAGTTAGGCTTAAAATATTTTCAACGGATTATTTTAAACGATTCTGTTAATTTTCTTAATGTTTGACACATTTAAAATTAAAAATCATTAGATAATCAATTTTTCCGATTCATTTTGAACTACTTTTGATTCAAAAATAATTCAGATTACAGAAAGCTAGAAATTTCTAATCTGCTTTGCATACCCCAACTGTGTAGAAAAATTCACGCATTTTGCGTTGTCACAATTTGGCTTTGAATCCTCAATCGCCATTGAAAACTCAATGCTAGTATAATTTTTTGATAAATTATTTATAGTAATTGTTAGGTCAGCATAGTCTGGTTGTTATGGTGTTGAATTCGCATCCCTTGAGCTGCGAGTTTGGACGCTTTATATAGAAAAAAAAAAAGAATGGACAATAATAGGAAATTCGCTTTCTATTTTGCCACTTAATGTTGCGATTCGGTCATTTATATACGTATTATTTTGATTGTTATTATTATTAAGTAACTGAGCTAAAAATTTTCTTTATTAACCTAAATAGGAATTGATTAAATTTTTTTTTATTTTACTTGTTTTAAGTGAAATTATCTGAAACATCCAGTACTGCTGAGAATGAAACAGTGATAATTTTGACTAATGGGAAAAACTTGTGATTTAATTGAATAGGAAACTTTGCCTACACAAACTTAAATTGTGCCAAATGCAAAAAATGATATATTTAACACTAATGTTATATGAATGTATACAGTAAAGCATATATGAACAAATGCAATAAAAACAAAGTTATGTAAAATATCATAATGCACAAAATCCATTGTTTATGCTCAGTATTTTTTTAAAAACCATTAAAAAATATAGTTGAAGATGTTTTTATTTTTGTAGTAGCAAAAAAAAAAAAAATGAGTTGTTGAAAATCTAATCATTGTATATCAATGGTGTGTATGTAAAACTTTCAAAATCATATATATCTATTCAATTGTTTATGAAATTTTGATAAATATTGTATAAGAGAACTGGTATTGTTAAGGTAAAATTTTGTATTATTAGATGATTTAAAAATATTTCCAATAGAACATTTTCTACCAAAGTTGGTGCATAGGAGAGGCAAAATTTTGTTTAATTGCCAGTTGTATATTTAATTAAATTTTGCACTCCTCAAAGTTAGCAATATTCATTTTCCTGTCATGTTTTTTTTTAAAACTTGAATTCACTAATATGGCTTGAAAATAAGACTTTTCCTTGTAGAATAAATGAATTCAACTTGGGGTATAAAGGAAAAGAAAGACTTTTACATGGGCTTTAAATTTATTCTTGCTAAAGTTGGGGTGAAATGGTCAAATAATTTAGTTGAAAGTGATGTGAAAAAAATTATATTAACAATTTTTTTTTGGTTGGTAAGTACATTGCTGAAAAAAAAATATGATGGGTTAAATTTTTGTTGTCCTCCAATCATAAGTAAACATTAAATAAAACAACAACAACAAAAAAAAAGGTTTCTATCTTCTGTGATCAAAACTGATAGAGTTAAGAATTTTGTTTGAATGTTAATGTTCTAGAGTACTTCTAAGACCATATTAAGGAAGATAAAGCAAATAGACATATACTTCCTGAAGACTGCTAATTATTTATCTGAAATAATGAAATTCAAAGATTCGTTATTTGGTTATTTTTTGGTTTGAAAATGAAAGAACTTTTTTCTATAAATTGTTAGTATGTCTGAAATATTTTTTTAGTGTGACAAAAAAGGGCTAAACAAGAAAAAAATTCTGTAACTATTACACACAATTGTCTTTAAGCGTGTTAACTGACATATTTTTTTATACATCGAATCTGATTTGATTGGGTACATAATTGTGTTTGCTACTTTTTAATATTAATGAACATGAGATGATGTAGCTATTAGATGTGTGCTACTAGATTTTGTTTTTTAATAATAGGTTACTGGAATTAAATTTTTTCCTTGAGAAATAAAAGAATGGTTTATTTTATGATATAATAAGAAGTTTTCTATCTTCTTAACTGTATGTCTTAAAATTTATTACAGAAAAAGTGAATTTTTATGTAAAAATTTTATGCTTAAATTTTTTTTCCTGTACTGTAAAATTGCATAAATTTTGGTATCTTAAAATAGAGTAAAATTTAAAAAAAATGTTTTAACTTCAAATTTTATCTTATAAATGCTCCTCAACTCAAAGTGTTTTGATATATATAAATATTGTGCTTTTTATAATTGATTCTAAATAGTTTTATTTTCCTAGACTTGCTGAGGATCGCTTTGGTCTCAGTGAATTGAATTTAGAAACAGCCCAAGTACAAGTTAAATTAAGGTATTTCTTTAAAAAGTATTTTACCAAATATGAAATTATAAAAATCTACTTTATTCAAGTGCATGTTTTCATGGAACTTGTTTCATTTATGTAAGTTCGTTAAGGACTTATAATCTTTATAGGCATGTTAACCAATTTGATAAATTAAGCAAAATTAATGAAACGAAAGTATAGTTTTACCCATTTTTGTTCTTCTGATTGCTCGCTTAGTTACTCCAAAACTATATTTCTTTGTTAATTATTTACTAATTTCTGAATAAAAAACATAAATACGAGGACAAAGAATTTTTAACAAATTTTGTATTGTTAATTAAAAAAAAATTTTTTTTAAAGCACATTTAAATTGAAATTTTCCAAAATTACATGTAGTATGAGTTTCTTTTAATGTGATTGTAGTTCAAATATTTTTATTACTCAGAGCAATAATTATTGTATTGTTTGAAACAGTCTTAAAGTTTGAATGTTTTTAAAAGAAAGCATGTAATTAATATGATCATTAGTATAGGTTAGGAGAGTAAAAAGGATAATGTTTACCTAGTTACTCCTTCACTCAAAAGTATACAGAATTATATTTTTCAGTTTGGTATTCAGAGGTTTTTGTTGCTTATGTTAATGTATTCATTAAGAACCATTTTTCAAAATTTAAATCTTTGCATGCTTTTTTATAAATGTGTGTTTGATCTAGTAGTAGATGATCTTTGCTATTTTGCTCTTACACTTCTTTTACTCCTTTTAATGTGCCAAACACAATCTTATTTCCAAGTATTTTGATTAGTATTTTTAATCTTGTCGATGGAGAAAAATTCTAAAAATTTTAATTTTATAAAAAAAATTAAACATTGAATTTTATGTATATTTTGTTATGAAAATTTATTCATAGGTATTCAATAGAAGATGGCCTTCTTCATGTGGGTATTGAAAGAGCCCGAAATTTAACTGCTTTATCTGTACCCGAGTATTATAAAGTGTAAGTTTTCTCTTGAATTTTTAAATAACATTTAGATGAAATCTAAATGGACTTCATTGGCTTTTAAGTATTTAACCTCTCTGTTTCTTTATTGCTTACAAAATTAATTTTATTTTTGGCTCTGCATATGGTTTTTACAAGAATTGTTTTAGTTAAAACTGGTAACTTATAATTGCCATTACCTTTCTCTCTTTTCTCATTCTAACTTCCTTGCATCAAAAAGTTATTATAGTGAAGGCAGCTGTCCTTTTCTCTTTCTTGCATTATGCACATTATTTTTGTAATATGATTATATCATTTGTTTTTGAGAAATATAGCTTGTTTAGTTTTTCTGGGTTATGTTATAATTTTATTTTGGTATTGCATTCTTAAAATTATTTTTTATACAATTAAAAACATTTTTTCAATTTCAAGTAAGACCCCACATCTCGCGAAATATTATAACACTAAATTGTTTTAAATTGTTACCCCGGCAGTTATTTAGTTTTGGATCAAACATCATACAAATGCGATAAGCCTCCTTTTTGAATTTGAAAAACCAATGCAAACTTGTTTTTCCCACCTTCTGTCTATTTCATTTTCATAACAGCGAATCTGCTCTACATTTCTCTCCAGTGATTGTATCATGGCTAGGATTTGTTGGCTGTAATGTCAGAAACTGCATTTACATTTACTCTTTAATCACAACAATAATTGGAGTGATAGTTTATCTACAGCTGTAAGTTCTTTTATAGACTATTATGATTGTTTATCTTAACAATATGCATAATATGCAATTATTATAAAGGAATGCATCTTTTATAGTCTACTACACCTGATTGAAACTTTTATAGTTTTTAAAAATTTATATTTAATAGTAAATACCATTTTTGAAATATAGTAAGCTCATTTGTTTTACACATCCTGTTATCAGAATGAAAGATATTTTGCATATGCGTGCTAATGACAATAGCTCCTATTCCTTCATCTCCATAGTAATTACATACAGCTTTTTAATATTGGATTTAATTTTAAAAACTTACATTTGCTATTTTCGTTCATTTCTTGTTCAGTACTTCTTTTTCACCTAATTTGTGTAAAATCCCAATTAGATAAGTTCATATTTTTCCATTTATTCTTATGTTATTGAGTAATGATTACATCAATTCCAATAAGTAATTTTTTATCTTCCTTTTAATTCTAATTCTAAACTAGCCATCATAAGATGAGTAGCTATTTCACTTTCTTGTTGGCAGATTTACTTAAGTTGATTGATATAAAGTGTGCAACTTCAAAAGGGGGGGGCATTCTTTTTTATATTCAAAATGCTTTTATTATGGAATTTTAAAATTAATATACTAAATAATTAAAATTACTAAAGCGGTTATTTGTAAAAGGATAAAATTTAAGAATACAAAATAGTAGCTACTGTAAATGAAGTGTAACCCTTTGTATATTTACTGTCATCGGTTTTTCTTTATACAATGCTTACAGTGATGAATAATGATCGGCAAATAAGATTTTGTTTCTCGTGATTGTGTACTCATTTTATTTTCAAATTAGAATTCTTAAAACTTTACTGCCAGTCTAATAATTATGAAGTGAGATTCTAATGTCTTGATAATAATAATAATAAAAAAAGACAGTTTTAATTGGTGTTTGTCATCCACTTGTATGCATACACTGTCGCTGTTCAGTTGATTGCTCTTTAAAATTATCATGCCACTATTTAATCTTGCTTTATCTAACTATAAGCTGTTTACTTTCCAAATTGTCAGTAGACAACTCTACAACTCAATTAATTTTACAGTATCTGTTGATAGTTTTCTGAGGCACAAGCTTCAAAGAGAAGGGTTATAATTGCCAAATGCTGTAATGACTCACTGATCTACTTAATTTACTTGTTTAAATATTTTTAAAGTATTCTTTGATGTAGTTACTAAAAAAGGAATTCCCAGATGCTCTGTAATGCATTCATATAACTGATCAGCAACCTAATGGAAGTGAAAATTATTTATTTTTGATGGTAAGGAAAATGTTGAATTGCAATGTTTTCACGTGTTCTTGTTTTTCTTACTTTCTGAAATACTATGAACTTTAAAATCTGTTCAAATATATTTTAAAAGAAAGTTCCATTCATTTCCATGGTAATCAGTTCATTGAGGGAGGGGGAAGGGATATAAGTATCTTCTCTCAAGATGAATTTTTTAAGAAATTCTTTAAAATAGTTTGAAAAAAAAAATTTACAAAACCAAAGTCTGATAATTAGCCAAAAAATATATCTGTTAAAGTATTTAACTATTGGGGGAAAATACCTTTAATTCTGTTTTTAATAAAAGAATTTATATATATATATATATATATATATATATATATATAATGCTACTTGAGACAGTACGAAGTCTGTCTCAAGTAGCCTAATAACGTACGTACGTGTTTCACAGCACTTAGAAAATAAAAAGAATCATTTAATACATACATCCTTTCAAGAATAAAATAAACACATTAGGAGCTCTTAATGCCGCATTAATGTATATTAATAAAATGGATCGCAAATATGCGTTGCTAAGCACAAAACTGGAGAACGGTTCGACCGATTCGGCTAATTTTTTTTAAATATTTTCATTAAGACACGAGGATGGTTCTTATGGAGAGAGAAAATGAAAAACTGAAAAAAGGAAAATGGTTAGAGACACTTTTCTTACTTTCCCGCCAAAAATCTTCATTTCCTTCCCTCACACCAACTGAAGAAAATAAAAAGTTGCGGCTAATGAAATAATATTGCAGTTATATGGCTGAATCAATTATTTAACATATGATTTAATTATCATATTATTTAATTATTTCCCCATTACTATTATGAATCAAGGTAGTTGGTATTTACATATACAGTTTTAGACTTTATACAGATTCCCAGGTACAGTTGGAAATGTTTGAAGGGAATTCGAACACAGTTTTTATTCAGAATATCGATGACATTTGGATAAATGCGAGTACATTGTTAAAAGAAAATAGTCCGTAAAATACTCAAGTACTTCCTTCCGAAAAGTAATTCCTTTTTCTTTTTTTACTAAATATGTATTGCAAATTTATTGAAATAATTTAATTGAAAGTAAAAGGCTGTTGCTTCTCTAATTTTTGACTTAATTTAGATAGTTTTATTGAGTGTGAGTGCAAGTACTCTAATGTTTCACACATAAATGTCGTTTCTATTATCTTTAAACTATAATGCCGCGCTCAGAGGAAATAATAGTGACACACACATCCTTCGTTTCTTTTTTTCCCTTCCTTTTTTTCTGCAAGTCCTTTTTTCTCTATATATATTTTTTGTTCTTTATAACTTTTCTTCCTACAAACCCTTTTTTTCCTTATATTTATTTTTTCTTCGCTGCCTAGACTTTATTTTGAGCAGGAATAGATAAAATATCCATACAGACTAAACACAAAAAGAAATTAATAAAAAAGAATCGTTTAATATATAAATCCTTTTAAGAATAACATTAAAACATTAAGGGTTCTTAATGTCGCATTTATAAAAAAAAAGAATTTTTATCTTTAAGAACAACAAAAAAACTTTATATCAGAACACAATCAATAGCAATATTAAAAAATGAAACACCATCGAATAAAAACGAAGAAAATGATATTCACGTCCGTTGAGAAGAATGTTTTTAATCAGTATAATCAGCTGCATAAAAGCAACTATTTTCTTTCTTTTTTAAACACCCCGTTATCTATGAATTAAAACCAACTGACTTCGCGTATTTCTTTCTAAACAAATAATTTATTACTTCCTGCTATCTCACTCAGTTGGTGTGGGGGAAGGAAATGAAGATTTTTGGCGGGAAAGTAAGAAAAGTGTCGTTTTAACTATTTTCCACACAGTTTTTTCATTTTTTCTCTCCATAAGAACCATCCTCGTGTCTTAACGAAAATATTAAAATAAAAATTAGCCGAATCGGTCGAGCCGTTCTTCAGTTTTGCGCTTAGTAACGCATTTCGAGCTGCATTTTTATTATAATAGATATATATACTAGCCGCCTTTGGCGACCAGTCGGTTCGCCAGTATTAATGCTCGCTAAAATTTGATCGCTAATATTTTATGTAGCTGTGCCTCATAACAGATATTTCACCAAAATATTTTTAAACAAATTTTGATAATCATATTATTCATTTATAGTATTATTTTCTTCAGATATTCTGTTCATTGTACTACTCATCTTTCTCTTTATGTCCGAGCAATGACTGTCCCGGAATTGATATTTTACTTAAAAGGTGGAGGGAAAGGTGTAAAATTCTGTTTTTATAGAATAATGAGATTCAAATTTTCATAAATGTAAACACACTAAACAAATAAAGACACAATTGGTTTTCAAGAGATGCGAAAGTTTAAAAACAGATTATAAAATGCCTCGCACAGACGAAATAATGGTGACACACCCACACCCTTCTTTTCTTTTCTATCCTTTTTTTTTCACTACTTTTCTTTCTACGAACCCTTTATTTCCCTTTGTTATTCTTTTATTTTCTTCCCTGCCCAGACTTTATTTTGAGCAGGCATAGATTAAATATTCCTACCGACTAATAATAAAAGCAGCTATTTTCTTTCTTTTTTAAACATCCCGTTATCTATGAATGAAAACCAACTGACTTCGCGTATTTCTTTCTAAACAAATCATAATTTATTACTTCCTGCGATCTTACTCAATTGGTGTGGGGGAAGGAAATGAAGATTTATGGCGGGAAAGTAAGAAAAGTGATTAACTATTTTCTACGCAGTTTTTTAATTTTTTCTCTCCATAAGAACCCTCCTCGTGTCTTAACGAAAGCTTTAAAATAAAAATTAGCCGAATCGGTCGAGCCGTTCTCCAGTTTTGCGCTTAGCAACGCATTTCGAGCTCCATTTTTATTATATGTATATATATATATATATATATATATATATATATATATATATATATATAAGAAGAATAAAAAACAAATATGTAAGTGAAAAAATGAGAAATCCGGCCTGATGACTTTCTCAAGGGTCACCATCAAGCAAGGATTCCAATAAAAAGTGGAATTTTTTTTTCTGTAAAGAGTTAGACTATTGTCTAGAAAATTAACTCTTTTTTTAAGGTAGAAGAGAGGCATCAATTTTTAGCACAAAAAACAAAAGACAATTAGCAAAAAAAAAAAAAAATCACGATTGAAGAAAAAAAACTTATATCACAAAATACTAAATACAATAAAAATTAAACCCATTTATTATATTATTATATTTACCTCTTTTAAAATGGTTTCAGTATATATATATATATTTATAATATAAATTTTTGCTTAAAATTTTACAGTTTGCTTAAATATATTATCTATTCCTGAACTTTAAAAAAGTAATTGGTATTTCTATTAAAAGTCAACTGATAAATAACATGAAATTGTTTTGCATGCAACTGATTAAAACTACTATAGAATATTTTTTAATGAATAAATTTCTTTTTTTCTGGTTCAGGAACCATTGAATATATTTAGGTCATTATACCAATTGTGAACAAAAGATATATTGGTTTTTTTTTTAAGGAAAAAAAATTGTAAATAAGATGTAAAGTATTGATATAACATTAAATGTATTTAATACAAATATAAAATCTGTACAACTTCCCTTAAAAATATACTTAAAAACAAAATTCATCCGTATTTGTCACCCACCTTAAATTGTCAAAAATAACTAGAAATTTCAATTCAACTAATATTAGTTCAAACTATTAGTTGCTAAATGAATACTAATGCATTAGCTACCAAAATGCTATTATGTGTTTTTGATTCCAAGATATTCATTTAAAATTCTTGCTGTTAAAAATTCTTAGTGAAAAATTTGAAACATTATTTAAAATAATTGTAACTAAGTGGACTGTTTAACGCCAGTAAACATGTAGCTTGTATCTTAATAATATGCAAGTAGAAACTTGATTATTTAAGATATTTCCATCCTAAAATGTTATTACTTCTATTGCTCTCTTAATTCTTCTGTTCATATAGTTTTTGTTGTTAGGTTATAATGTTACTTATAATTCATTAAATATACTGTTACAAAAATATTGGGACAAGTAATAATAATAAAAAAAATTATACAGCAAATAATATCAGATTGAAGAGATTTTTGTGCTTTAAGATGGATTAAAAACCATTGTTGTATGATGAATTTATAGAGAATTTATTGCTCAAAAAGGATTTTAAGAACATCAGAATTTTGCTTTATATTAGTGAAAAAGAAAATGGATTTGAATCTAAGAGGTACGTTTTTGCTATGCAAATAATGTATGTGAAATTTGATGGTTTTAAGTTCAACAGATATTTTATATATGCAGCTTTCTCTCTCTCTCCTTACACAGACATACACATATATATTTATAATGTACTTTATTGCAGTGATATGTTATTTTTAATGTTTATTTATATATCTTTTAATATTAATTTTTATATGAAGAGAAGTCTAACAAGGTTTTACTTTTTTTCCCCCCAGTTGCATCAAAGTTGCATTGTTACCAATATCTTCTGATGAATTGGGCACCTTTACTACAAGCCCTTTAGAAAATTTAAACAAACCAACTATTGGAGAAACTTTCAGATTTAATGTCCCTCTTAGTAAATTATGCACCAAAACCCTACAGGTAAACATATGGTCTGTTGGCAGCAACACTGAAGAAGAATGTTTAGTAAGTTCATGTATTTTTAACTTTCTTTCTTTCTTTTTTTTTGGTGTCAGTAACATTTTTTTTTATTTTGATAATTGTAAGTTGCTTGTAATTGTAATTTTTACAGTATATCTTTTATGTAAATTCTAATAACTTAATGATACTTATTGAATTATGTTATGGAAATTTTACTTTAAAGCAGTATTTAGCATAAATGATTTATCAAAATATTGCTCAATTCTTAAATACCTAGCATTTGGATAAAATTTTGATTCATGTTGTAAAATTTCTATTTAGTGTCCTAGATAGAAAAAAAATGTAGATTTTAAAACACTTTTCACTAAAACACTTTTTAATAAACACATTAACAAGGTAAGGGCAACCCGTTTATTTAAAGTTTCATTTACTATTTATATAATGTACGAGCTGCGATTTGTCATGCTTTGCTGATATTACAATTAAACCAAGATGTATCCAAAAAAGTATATATTTTGAAAACCTTCTTAGAAAAGAATTCTTATAATTATTTTAAACTGCAGCATGTTATAGAGATGGTAAATTAACATTAAAATATCTGGACATTGTATAATCTTCTACTTTGGTCAAAACCACCTTTAATGGGTTTGTGCCTTTAGTCAGATGTGAATGTGCCCTACTTGAAATCCATGTTTTAAGAAAAAAAAAATCTATAAACCAGATGTTATTTGTAATGTGCCTTTCCAGTATCAGATCTAGCTTGGAGCTTCTGACTTTTTATGACATTTTGTTTTAACTTTGATAATGGCTCAGTTTATTTAATGAAATAGGACTTATTATCGCAATTTTATTTTAGGGCAGTTCCCAAGTTAGTCTCGCTGATTTTTGTCCAGAAAATACTGTGACAAAATGGTACAATGTGCTTAGCTTTCGTTTTATGCAGCCAGATCCTCTTCCCGAGAAATGCAATAAGGTAATGATTTAAACTGACTTTTTCATAATAAATAGTTATTTTTTAAAATTATTTTAATTTTATAGCATGCAAAACGAATTTTTCTATTATATTTGAATTGTGTTACGATGTATGGGGGGGGGGCACAATTTTTTGTGCATTTAGAAAAGAAGTGCTAAAGGACCATATTTGTTGCATTGTATTGTATTGCACGAGTTTGAAATGACGGTATTAACTTTAGATATTTAGTGATATCTTTATTCTATGTGTACATATTTTAGGGTTTAAATTATTTCTGCATTCCCCATATATCTGTTTTCAAAAAATTTGTGATGTATTGAAATAATAAGTACAGTTAATAAAAGGTAAAATTTAATAAAAATTTAGTGGTTTATTTATTTGCTCTAGATAACTTATTGAAAGGAAGAAAAACTGTTGAGATAAGACTTGATTCCATTACCTTGTGTTAGATGCAATGCCAAGTGACTATAGTTCATGTACTTCAAGGCATTTTTCTTTTTAATCTTTTAACACAGTAAATTTTGTTGGTTTGAAATTGCTTATTGTGAAACGTTGTCTAATCCTCAATTTTGGTCTAATATTTTCATATACTTAGAAGATATTCATACTGTATAATATTAAGCTCATGGTTATTCAAATTTACTTCAATAAACAGGAGCATGTCTTTAAAAAAATAATTCTTTGGGAATTTCGTATAATATTCCAGTTTAAGTTAAGTTTTAAAGTTCTTCATGATATTTTTGTTTGTATTATTGTTCTGAATATAGATTTCACCAAATAATTATGTAATTCTTTTTATTATTATTATTTAAGTTTTTCTCTTCAGAATTAATTGGCAGTTAGTTGTCAATGTAAAAAGAGAATGAGGGAAGGAATTCCAATTTGTTTTTACTTATTATCTATATTCCGATATTGAATTTTGTGATTACATATTTGCATAACTTTACAAAAAGAATTCATGAAGGATTACACACTTTCCTTGCGTTACTAATTGTATTTTGTATTTGGATTCTGAATATGCATTATGTTGTTTAAATAAGCAATTTTATTTATTTGCAGAGAAAGGACAATGATGTTCGTTCAGATGTAGCAGAGCAATTGCATACAAAAACCTTTATGTTTAAAGAAGAAAGCAGTGATGAATCTACCATTATATCATCTCAAACATCTACTTTAACAAGAAATCAAGGTACTTGTTGGTTTTTCATATCTAAGATTTCACTTTTATCAACTCTTTAACTTATTGGGGCTTCTAGTTGCAACAAATTAACTGCACCTAATATCGGTTTTCTTTTCTTTTTTAAAAATAATTATATAAAGCTTTATATTGTGTTGCTCCTGACAATTGTTCATATAATTGTCAAATAGTTATAATTCGAAAAATATTTTTGGATGAATATTAATTATAATTTGTACTCTAAGTACAGTAAAATCTCCTTTAATGAGTACCTCATATAACGAGTGATTCGTTTAACGAGCCATGTTTCGTAGAACGAGGGAGACCGTGTGAATACCGTGACGTCACATACTGGATTGATGTCGGTCTGTGTTTGAGTGCTTGTTTGAAGAGAATATGTATATTTTCTTTAAAGAGGTTTCAGCCTGATAGTGTTGGCAGAAGCAACTTCGATGAATTTGAGCAAATACCTTTGTAACTTTAATCAATATGATCATGTCTCTGGCCAAGATTATGAAGCTAATGGTAGATAGCAAGGACTTCGATGACCTAGTGGCATAATATAGTCAGAATTAACGACGGGCATATGGAGCTGCATTCTGTGCACAGTAAGAAGATGCAGGGAATATTTGGTGATGGGATGAAGAAATAATAGATACAACAACTTTCCATTAAAATAAGGGTGATATTTAAAACATTTGAAACTATTGCATCAAGAGCATTATTTTAATAAGGCAGTAGCTTTGAGTAGTTCTACAATTTCAGCTACAGCGTTGTCTCATTTTCGCTGAATTTTGAAGTGTAACCAAAGGCAAACGTCTTTAAACAAAAGCATGATGAATAAAAAAAAAAATAACATTATAAGTTTCCGTATTTTTTTCTAATGAATTTCATTATCCTATTTTACATAGATTCCTGTGTAAAAGAATTGTTTTTTTCAATGAGTACAAATTATGATTGTTAAATAAGGTCCCACTTTAAAATTAAATCGCAATGAATTTGAATTTTCTAGTGATAGTATATTTGTAAGAGATTAAATATTTTTTTATGGTAATTAAAATATGTCTACACAATATTTATGTGGAATTCTAAAATGTAGGTCTCGTGTACTGCACCTCCCTAATTAAATCAAGTGTTCACCTCCACAGTTAAGATATGAACACTTATTTATCGTTATTAAACAACTTTTATGATTTTTTTCTTAAATTTATTTATAAAACTTATTTTTGTTGCAAATTATATCAGGCAAGTAATAAGCTAAATGTTTTGTTGAAGACTTTAATTAATACACTTCAGTTTGCTTTAATTTTTCAAAAGATTTTCATAAAGTTAGAATTATTCTTTTTACTAGGTTCTGAAATGGTAGAATGTGGAATAATTGGGGATGATGATCTTGAAAGTGGAGATGAGGATGAGGATGAAGACGAGGATGAAAATGAAGCAGGTGCAATTGAAGATCTAGTAAGTTTTACCAAATAGAATTGTCTTTGTCTAAATATTTGTTACATTTAATTGCTGTTCATAAAATATATTTATATTTACTTTATTCAGTTTATATAGTGTCTCTGTACATTTTATTACTGTATTGTTAGTTTAAAATATCATATGTTGCTACTAATCCAATTCATGCAAAATATTTAATATCTTGTTGTATAAGACAAGCTGTTTATTATTTCAGTATTCTATGTATTTAGTGTAATTTAATGGAGTATTTTCTCATGCCCTATTGAGTACTAAAAAAATTACTCGCATAGATTTATGCTGTTCTTTTTTTTCTTTACAATTTATCTAAAAAAAATTATGAGGTACCTGCAGTCAAGGATAATTTTGATGAAATTAGCATTTTAATGATAGGCACCATGCTTTTTCTCAATGTCTTTCATATAATGCTAAATGTGATTTTTGAATTTTCCAAGTTATATAGAACTCTAGAATATTTTTGTTGTGAATTGCAGCAAACCTGTATAGATTGTGAAGCAGAGCGCTTAGCAACAGAGGTCACAATGGCATCCTGTGTAGAGTTATGTGACAAAGAAACAAACACAGAATGTGTTTTCTTACCAGAGAAGGCTCTAAAGAAACGATCAGATGAAGCAACAAAAAGTGCAGCTATTAAAAGATCACAAACATTTTCTCCTAGTGCAGCTGTTAATAAACATCAGTATATATGTAGAGTAAGTAAATGCCAATCATTTCTTTTCCATTATAAGAGCAATTTTGATGAATTGCTTATGTATTTTTATATCTGAATAGTACATTTAGAAAATAATAGTGTAATATTTTGGTGTCTGAAGTAGTTTTTACATATGATGTTCAGATTATTTATAAACATTTTGCAGGTGTAGAAACAATCTACTCTATAAAGATTAAGCTTCTGTAAAATAAATCTACCTTTGGTAGTATTATTAAGAAACTAAATATTTGTAATTACCCATGCATAAATTTCTTGCTTCATTTTTCTCTCTCTGTGGATGATGAATCCCATATACTGTAACATCTGTAGAAGCATTGATTTTTATTCATATTAAAAGAGTTAGGAAAATTAATGCATATATCTTTAAAAAAAACAAAACAGTAGAATTAAAATTCACTTACTTGTACGAGTACCTATTTTCTTAACTTTTTGGAGGTTCAAATTTAGAATGTTCTGCAAATTTGAGATTGGATTGGATCGATAAAGAAGAATAGAAGGAACATACTTCTTTTAATGCATTTAATATTTGAGAAAATGTTCATTTAAGTTTCCTAATTTGCTAGTTGTTATTTATGTATTCTGAATGCAGTTTTTTTTCTATCTTATTAATATTATGTAAAAGTTACATTCTGAAGGACCCACTGTTAAATAGTTTGCCTTTCTTTTTTATTGTAGCTGAATCGGAGCGACAGCGATAGTTCTATGCCTTTGTATCGCAGAGGAGGACCTTTTCAAAGAAATTCTCTTGAAAGGAGAAGTTTACGGTGGAAAAAGGTTTGTTTTGCTATTTACTTAGTTTCAAGTGCATCGTTAACGTTTAAATTAAAAAAAAAAGTAAAATAATTTATTTCCGTACATTTTCAGAGAATATTTGTTCTCTGAAAAATACTTTTTCCTTCATTTTGAAATTTTTTTCAAATCATTAATATATTGATAAATGAAAAAAGAATATATTCCTATAATAATGCTCATGTTTTTCTACATTATAATAATTAATGAATCGAAATAAATTTATTTATTCTGTACATTTTATTTCCGTCTACTTTGTTAATATTGCTTTGATTTTTGCAGTGATCATAATGTTTTTTTACTCTCGTGAAATATTGCCCTTCCGACACTGATATACACATTTTCTGTATAGAAATTCATTTTTTAGTGAACTTCAAATAAAAACATGATATATTTCCACGGAAATGCCAATTTCAGCGTTTTTGGGATTGAATTTAATGGTATCCACATAGGTTCGGAGACCATTTTGCGGATGATATAACATTTTATGTCTCTTATTACGTAATTACAAGCGATTGTATTTATTTAACTTCTTATTAAGATTCAATTAAATGGAAATGTGTGTTATATTTTGCTAATCGCTTTATTTTAATCTCGAGTGTATTGCACACGCTAACGCGATTTTTTTCTTGTCAATGCAAGTGTATAAAAGCAAACATCATATACCGATTAATAATTATTATTTTATTTTAACGAAAATAAATTTCCTAACTATTTATAATGTTATTTCTTTTTTTACTGTAAATATTCGAATCGTATTATTCCGTGAACTATATTAAATCATCAATGCGAATGAAAAAATGAAGCTAAAGCGTATGATTTATTGAAAATGTTATGTAGTAAAATTTCATAAATGTGGTAGTAATAATTGCATGTTTTTATTAATTTTAATTGAGATCTATAAAGAAACTAGTGGATATTCTAAAGATAAGAAATTATCACAGAAAGAAATGCTATCTTTACAGATGAAACTTTGATCTGAATATCAATCTATCACTTGCAGTATCTACCTACCCAAAAATCGCCGTTTTCGCAAATATTTCGGATTTCATTATTTTGTATTAAAGTTAACACATTTACAATTCCACAAATTTACTTTTTTTTCTGCTGTAATTAAAAGCAAAGTTACCAGCAAAATTATAAACCATAAGTGAAATATTTAAATCTGATATCAATGTAGGGAAGGCCCAAGATTTAAAATAGAGTATGGGAAGATATTTTGTATTACAGTAGTATGCATTTAAAATATTCATAAAAATATAGACTCAATAACCAAACAAAAATTTCAATAAAGCTTATTTACCTATAATGTATTAGCGTGAGTGAGTGCTGGACTAGTATAGTGGTTTGAGCATTGGCGTAGTATTCACGAGTTCGATCCTGGGCTAGGTACTTTTTGTTTTCTTTCTTTATTCCAAAATAATTTAATAGTTTTAATTAATATCTTTTTAATGCAAAAATAAATATTTGTACTCCTTATTATTGAAATTAATTTAATTTTTAGATAGAAAAATATAATACAAATGGCTCTTTTTTTTAAAAAAAATATTCCGGAAAAAAGAAAGAAAAAATGACAGGTTACTTTTCCATTATCTGGTTTTATATATATATATAAAACTAGCTCTTACCTGAGACTTCGTACGCTTGGAAATTTTGATATGTATATATGAGAACTGACAGTCTAATCACAATGTAAAATGTTATCAAAACCGTATGCATGCATAAATTTTCAAAGTCAATTGGAGCACAGCTAAGACGTGAATTTTAAGCACCAGTTGAGGTAACGCAATGCAGATTAGATAATTTTTATTTCACTTCATTTGTTTCATTTCTTTTTCAAAAGCACTTCTGAAGGAATCAAACGATCAAAAATCAAACGATCGATTAATTAACAATGTTTAATTTTAAATTTATCGTACACTACGAAAATAAACAGAATCGTTTGAAATA
This sequence comes from Argiope argentata, assembly GCA_026289955.1. NCBI lineage: Eukaryota > Metazoa > Arthropoda > Arachnida > Araneae > Araneidae > Argiope > Argiope argentata. Next base: position 3,269,904 of record JAOUZG010050771.1, read on the forward strand.
ACCGGTCGAAAACATGTTTCTTCTAACATCATAGGCGTGGGGGGGAACTACTTAAAAGCTATGTATTTGAAACTATAAAGGTACTTTAAAAAATTAAATCGAAAATGAAAATAGACAAAAGGAATATGTACAGCAAGAAAAAAAAAATCGAGAAATGAATAGGAAATATTGAATTATATTAACGCAAGAACAGCGTAAAAAAATTAATAAACCTACCTTTAGAATAGTAGGATAATATTAAAATGAAATAAGGAAACAGAAAATTATAAAAACAAGCAATTAGATTTTTTTAAAAATTTTTTGCTCTGATGAAAAAAGCTTTCTGTCTGGAAATCCTACAATAAATCACAAAGAATTGCATTAGATGAAATAATATTAAAAGAAATACCGGAAATAGGAAAATAAAAACAAACGATTCAAAAAGCTCAAGCAGATGTTTTCAGATTTTTTATTTTTTTGGTGGACAATTTAGTTTTTAATTATTAAAAAAATTAACCACTTTATTAACCGGAATAATAATTAGCCTATGTTCTTCTGTAGACTATAATCTATCTCTGCGTTAAATTGCATCCAATTTCCTTCAGCCGTTCTGGCGTGATTGAACCTCATTATCCATCCAAACTTTCACATTTATAATAGTAGAATAGATTTTTTTATCTGTTTGAAATAATGATGGAAGTATTTGAACAAGTAATGTAAAATTAAAGATGGTTTTAAGTAAATAAAAGAAACGAAATGTTTACTTAAAGAAAAATAATTACTTTTAACTGATGATAAAGAGTAAAAAAAAAAAAAAAAACACCTAAACATTAATTATGTCAACAAACTCAAGTATTGATGTTTTGAAAACGAAACATTGTTTCCGAAACCAGTTTTCTTATTTTTGCTTAGTAGAATAATTTCAAAACAAGAAAAAAAAATTAACCAGTTCATGGAAATGAAAATTGACCATACCGAACACCGGGAAGCAAAAGATTGCGGTATAGATTTTGAGTTTGCCAAAATAGTCATATGTTGCCAAAGGTATTCTTACTCAGATTTTCTTCTAAGTCACGTGGCTCATGTAGCGTACACTTGTTTCGTTAACAAACATACCACTATCGCCCTCCATTTATATATCAGCTCTGTGGTACACTCCCTAGAAAGATACGAAAAATTTACAAAGATTGGAAGTTATAGTAAATAAAGAATTCGAAAAATCATGTCACATGTGTGGGAGTTCTCTAATAATTTCGATTTTTGAAAAAAAAAAGGAAAGTACAAAAACATTTAAGATTATGGAATAATTTGTTTAAAATTCATCACATTAATGCATTACGTCCCTCCCCATGTTTTTTTTAACCGCCATATGATTTTTACTCTTTTTATTCAATTTATTTCGAGCAGTTTTATTGCAATCGATGAAGAGGCTTTTTGATTCATTTACTCGCTTCTGATCGAGAACAGTACACCAAGTAGCAGTTTTTTTCTTTAAATACTTAACTCTGAAATTAAGATTTAGTAAAGCCTTTGTTAAACTGTATTATAGCTATTTTATCTGTTGTAGAATGTCTTGAATTCACAATTTCAATTTTTTTAAAAAAAAGAAGTTTCGGAATATATTTTTAAATGAGCCCTTTGAATATTTCGTTTTCATTCTGCATTCAATTCAAATATAAATACCAATTTGCAATTTTTGATATATTATGATTTTTAGCTACCTTTTGGGTTTATTTTGGTATTGTATATTGTAACAAGACATTGATATTTGCACCAACTTTCATTTCTTTTTTTTTCCATGCATATTTGTTCAGATTTCTTGTAACAAATATATAAAGTGGTTGTATATTCAGTATTTTCCACTGAAGGTATTTGTGTTTCTTATTTTGACTATTTATAGTAGGGTTTTTTTTTTTTAATAAAATTGTGTGCAGGCTTTTCCTTCCTCTCAAACTTGTGTTTAAAGTTAAAAAGACGAATAAAAAACTGAAAAGATAATTAATTGGCATAAATAAAAAATTGATGATTATTCACTTATGATTGGGAACGAATTTTCATTTTCAATCGTTTCTCTTCCGGTGAATTTAAATTAACTTCTGGTTTTCGGTTTGAGCCTTCAGTGAATAAATAAAAAGCCACTAGTTTTCTCTCTGAATGTCATAGAAATAAAATAAAAACAGCTTTGGAACTTAATATGAACTTTCAAATAAAACAATATAAAAACATTTTTATATTTGGCCACAAATCGATTTTCAACGTGGACCGAGGACAACAACTAAGACCGAGTAGTTTTAAATATTTATAATAATTTTAGGATATTTTTAATATCCCAAATTTGTAGAAGTTCGCTATTCAAGTATTTGTAAGTATTTTGCTTCTCAGTGTTTGTTTGATACTGTTCATTATTTTATAGGTTTTTTTTTGTTTAACATTTTTGATGTCATATATATAAATTTAAAAAAAAAACAATTATTGTATTTATAGCCTCCTGTAGCTTGTTCAAAGCATAGAACATCAAATTATGTTAAGTCCAATACTGTTAGAACGTCTTTAGATCTTGCTTTAGACTTACAAGCATTTCAGAGACGTCTCAGTCAGCAACAAGAAGAAATAAATAGACTGAAAGAACTGAAACGACGCCTGGAGGAGTCCAAAACTAAAGGTAATTACTGAGGTTATTGCTTCAAAAAATTACCAGTTTTGATCAAAATGATTGATTTTAAAGTACAATATTTATATTTTGAAAGCTTTTTGATCAATATGCGTTTTGCTATCTGATATGGTTGTGCATACTTTATCTTGTTTTCTTTCTCATACCTGAATTTAGCACTCCTGTGTTTAAAAGTCCGCGAGAAATCCGCATAGTAAAAACTGCAATTGATTAATAAGCTATTTATAATTTTTTTTTTGTAAAAGTTAAGAATAGAATGGCTAAATTAGATTCCAGTCTGTCAAAACTTTTAATTGAATTCCAGTTCAAAAATATCTTGGAAAATTTTTAAGAATACGCAATTAATGTTGGTGACCAGTTATCATGTGTGTTAATCTGCTTTATATATATATATATATAATATAATTATGGTAATGCTATTTTAGGTGACTGTGATGTACCTCAGTGGGTATCAGAAAATGAGAGTCTACAACAGATTTTAGCTGGTGTGAGTAAGGGAGTAAGTGTTTTAATACATCGATTGCAACTTTATGTTATCATTAATTTTTATAATTTTTGCTTATTCAAGTATTATTTGTGCAAAAAGTACAAGTTTTTCTACCAGTGAATGAATTAATGCAAATCATGTTTGAAGACCTCTTATAACATATCTCTTTTGCTCTTTCTGAGTTTCTTTTTCTTTTATGCAGTAATGCTTAAGTGGTTTTTTTCCTTATGCTTGAAATTCAGCTTATTCTTTTTATTCGGTTTTTTTCCTCCAGTTTACATTATTTGCTATATTTTACCAACATGTTTTTTTGGGGGAAATTCCTTTTAACTATAATAACTGTAGTTGTCTTATATGCTGTCAAAAGTTAAAATAGACTCATTTTGTGGCATATATAACTTAAGTGTTTTGCAGTTTATGAACTTAGTATTTTCTCTAATCATGAAGAAGCGATTTGGACTCTGGTGTCTTTTAGCTTTATCTCATTTTCAGTACTTGGAGGCTCTGGATACTAAATTCTGCCATAGGTTTGCACTTCGTTCAACTATTCCTCTATATGATAGCTTACTATGCGTTAAATAAAAGAGTGCACAGCTTAATCAGCGAGATTCTTCCTTGCCTTCTGTTTTTATCAGTTGATGAACACTTTTCAGTTTTTGCAGGAAAAGATTCATTTATGAAACTGCCAACAGAAATATTTCTGAAGCCTCTCTGTGATCCAGATTACTGGACTTCAATGTGACTATTATTCATGTCTTATTATATCACTGGGACAGATGTAGCCCATTTAATGATATCTAATTTTATTAATTATTATTCAACTTCTATTTAGCGTTTTTTCTTTAATTTGTAATGTTCGATATTTTATGTAGAACAACCTATGATTAAAAAAAATTGGGAGATTGATTTCTCTTAGAATTTTAATTTTCATGCGTATATTTCTATTTTGTCCTATTTCTATATTAAGTTTTTCGTACTCAGAATTAAAGTGACGCCAATTATATCATTTCTTTTCGATTATTTCAAATAATTCTCTGTTTTAGCTTGTCAGTTATTTAAGTTATCATAAGTTGTGTATAAATTATACTGAGAATTCTACATTATTTAACCTGTCTTTATTTAGGTTACAAAACCCAACTCGGAAGATAAAAAGATTGAAAAGTTATTGAAGAAAACTTCTAGAGAAATCTATAAACTTCGGAAAAGTCGTAAAAAGCAACCTGACATTACTTCTTTCAGGTATGTTCTATAAATGTTGATTTCTTTTAAAATCGATATTTTAACATATTAATCTTGATTCTTTAAATTGACTATTTTTGCTTATTAGTTAATAAGTGAATTAAGTTTTTTTCCTCCTTGAAAGATGAAAAAAATATATGCATATAGATATGGGAATTTAATTGGTTATGTAATATTTCGGTTTTAAGGAAACAAACTGCTTTAATGATTTCCTTTTTTTTTATTTGCAGAGAAAAAATGGCTTTCTTTACACGTGTTGATATGACAGTACCATTACTACCTGCTGAGATTGGTACGGATTCAAATAATGCAAAGAAAGAACATGTACAGTTGAGGCCTTCACAGAGTCATAGTGGTGATAAAAACAGCCAAAAGAGGTTTGAGTATGTTGTTGATCCAGAGTTAGGAGTTCAGGTTTGATATAGAACAGTATTTTTTACAGTTGTACTTCAAATTTCTCAGTTTGTATGGCTACATTAGAAAGTGTCTTAAGCTTTAGGACTTAATGAGAAAGCCTGTTTTTATGCTTCATCTTATACTTTTCATTTGTTCATGAATTCATGAATATTGAGTGCCAAGTAACAGAAAACATTTCTGGTTACTCATGTTGTTTAGACATGTACAGTTTATCAAAATAGATGCTGGCTTGTTAATGTTTATTACGGTATAAAAGTTTATTATGTGTTTAATTCACCCCAGTCATGCTGAAATCAGGTTCTTTGTCTATGCCAAATGGTCTTTGTTGAGTTGTGTATATGTATTCATTAGCTTTTAAAAAAATAATTGAAGATACTAAGCTTGTGAGAATGCACAGCATTTGACAATCAAAACTCCCATTTGAAATGGAACTTCAGAGTTTTATGTTATTTAAAATTCTGTTGAATTTTTAATTTCATTCTGGAGTTTTTGTAATTGTGTCTTAAAGGACAGCAATATCATTGAATTTTTCAAAATCCTCATGTAATTTGAAACAGCTTATAAATGATTTCATTTATTAGCTGTTTATTATTTGCCATATTAAGCTTATGACTCAAGAAATGTCTTTCTGTGATTTATGTATTCTACAGTATATTATTGCTTGTGTCTTAAGCTGGTATTTTAACTTATTACTCAGATGAAATCAAGTTTGTTGACACTAAGATTCTTTTTGTCTTAATGGCAAAAAGTACAATTTTGATTGGATGTGGTTTATGATTTAAGAAATGAATTTCTGTGATTTTATATATTTATTCTTTATATAGCTTATTATATTAGGCTAATGTGATTAAGTTATTATTCATACACAATCAAGTTTCTTTGTAAGAACTTTCATGGAGTTAAAAATATATGTTAAACATATAGGAAATTTTAAAATGATTTTTTGCTATTTGAGATATGCAGTCGGATTTAAGACTGATCTGTATTTTTTTTGAATACTTTTATTCTAAAATGAACCATTACTTTTAGTAAATTATTTGTTAACTTTTGTTGTTAGTATCTGTTAAGACATTTATAAAAGATGTTATTTATATTTATTAATGTATACTCATTAAATGAATTGCTTGCAATTTTGTATTTATCCTAAATTAAAATATGTCCCTTTTGAAATCTCCAATCTGTTTCAACATCTTATTTATTGGTTATAAAGTATTAATATTATTATGCAAAAGTTTCAGTATTTCTGATAAAAACTATATTCTTGATTTTAAATTTTTTTTATTTTATTATTATTGTTCATATCCGTGACTCAAGTTTCTTGTTGTAAGGAATGGTGCAATTAAGTGCTCTTTGAATTGAAGAGAGCTCATTATCAACTGCATGGAGTAACAATGTTAATATTTTGGAATCGTATTGATAAAAAATAGCTAGAGAAATGCCCTATTAATTCTTAATGAGACTCATGATATTTTGCAGGAATTGCATACAGATTATCTTATTTGTTTTCTTATGAATGATTTAAAATGTCTGAAACTCAAATGAAACAAATAGTTTCTTTTGGTTTCTTATTTTTGATAACATAATAAATTAAATTGGGGAATGCTGATTTTTTTTTCGAGATGAAATCAATTCACTTGAACATTAAATACTCAATAAGGTAATTACTGCTTATGTAAACTAATGTTGGGTGAAATTATTTATTTAGTTGTAAAAGTAACATTAATTTATTTTGACAAGAATCAAATGCATTTTCAAGCTACTTATTTGCATGTTGTATGTCTGAACTATTCTTAATGAGAAAAAGAAAAGTTGATTTAGTTTTATTTCTACTGTGTTCTTATCAATCTCATTTTCATGTCTGAAATATTTTAAAACCATGCCATTTATAAAATTTTTCTGATTAAGTGCTGTAATGAATTTTTTAATCATCTATTCCCTCTTTTGAATTCTCAGATAAGAGATTACATAGTAACTCTTGTGTCATAGGCGAAATTTTACAGCACTTCAAATGTGTATATGTTTCAGTTATTCATTCACATCTTTTCCAAGTAATATAATGTGAATCTCAATGTTTTTACTCATTGTTGAATTAATCAAAAATTCAATTTCAGTTTTTGGAGCGATTCTAGTTTTTTCTATGACAAATGCAAATATATATGCATGGTAGTCAAAATTAGTTGACAATCATTAGTACTGGCTTTTTTTTTGTTAATAATTTAAATTTTCAATGGGTATTTATTATCTTCTAATTTCTTATCTTTCTTTTTGGATAGTATACTTACTTTCCATTTAGTGTATGTATGATTTTGATTGTAGGGAAGAACATCAATGTTTTATTCATCAAAATTACAGTCTTTTTAATTACAGAGTTTAATTTAAGCCTCCTTGTTATGTTTATTTCTTGCATTTAGATGCCCTTAAAAACAGTCGGATATTGCAGTTTTTTTAAAAAAATTATTTGAAGGAAAATTGTCGCTTTATCGATTATCATTACAAAGAAGATTGTATTATTTGTACACATTTCAGATTTAATTACCAATTATCTTGATTTAAAAAATGATTGATTTAACTTCGATCTGATTAAAATTATATTGAATCTTATTTTGATGAGATCTGAAGTTACATGAAAACATTTTTTCTTATCTCCCTGTTTAAGCAATATTTACTATGCTGAGAATAATTCGTCGAGGATATCTTAGTAAGCTGAGTATTAGGGGAAAAAATAGCGTAAATGTTGCGGTGAATTTAAATATATCAAAATTAAGTTTTTTTTTTTTGAAATTGCAATTTTATTTTAAAACTAGCTTTTACCCGCGACTTCGTACGCGTGGAAATTTTGAAGTGTATATTTGAGAACTGATAGTCTAATCATAATGTAAAATGTTAGCAGACCATTTGCAGGAGACGTGAATTTAAAACATGAATTGGGGTAACAAAAGCAGATTAGAAATGCAGATTAGAAAAGTACTTCTGAAGGGATCGAAAGTTCTATTACTTAACAATCATTATATTTAAATGTATCAAACACTACGAAAATAAACTGAATCGTTTGAAATAACCGGTTGTTATATCTAACCGCATTAGTGTTGGGGGGGATAATTACTTAGAACTTTAAGGTTTTTTCCCCTTTGCCGGGCGCAAATGAACAATCGCCAAAGAAATTTGAGAAAAGTTGGCGAAATTCTAAATTATTTTCGAACGGAAATATACCACTATAAGCATATATGAAAAATACATAGCTATGGCAAATACAATTTAATTACAAAACACACAATTGCACAGCTTTGATATACAGTCATTTTCGCCAAAAAAAAAGTTAGCCAATAAATTTTAGCGAAATGGCCGAATTTGGTTCGCATTGATTTTTTAAAAAAATATCACATTTCCTATTTATTTTATTTCATATAATCACGTGCTCAAAATGACATTTTTCTAGGTTTTATTTGCTGTAGTCATTAACTAACTTTTTTAAATCAGAGCCTTTGTAAATGCAATGACAGAATGTTATTAAAAACTGATTTTTTCGTGATGCTCGTGGAGATAATAAAATTTATATTTTTCACCTACGAATTTATTATTGACACCAAAAACCTCCTCCCCAAAACAACATCATGTTCTGACATGATAAAAATTTAAATAAGTCTTGTTACCTTAAAAGTATATTTGCTGCTCCAAAGGAAATCATTTGGAAACAGTTATTATATTTTTGTATGTTTGTAAGGAAGTGCATGGAATCCTTTCCAGTATCCGAAACCAATGAGTACAATGGCTCTGGAGACGGAACCAATGGCACTAATTTCACTTTGCCATTTGTGTTACACAATCCATTTGCTTCATTATTGTATTCAAATGCCTTACCAATAACAACGCATTGGTAGGACCTGTAGTCAATTGAAACATCGAAATAATGATGACACACACACACCCTTCTTTTCTTTTTTTTCTATCCTTTTTTTCTTCACTACTTTTCTTTCTACAAACCCTTTTTACCGTCATTCTTTATTTTGAGCAGGCATAGATTAAATATCCATACCCATAAAAAACTAAGAAATTAAAAAGAATCGTTCATACATAAATCGTTTCAAAAATAACATAAACACATTAAGAGGTCTTCATGCCGTATTTATATATATAAAAAAGAATTTTTCATCTTTAAGAACAACAAAAAAAACAACTTTATATCAGAACACAATCATTAGAAACAGTAAAAAATAAAACTATCAAATAATGAACAAAATGATATTCACGTCCGTTTGGAAGAATGTTTTTAATCAGTATAATCAACTGCATAAAAGCAACTATTTTCTTTCTTTTTTACACTCCCTGTTTTCTATGAATGAAAACCAACTGACTTCGCGCATTTCTTTCTAAACAAATGATAATTTATTACTTCCTGCTATCTTACTCGGTGTGGGGGAAGGAAATGAAGATTTTTGGCGGGAAAGTAAGAAAAGTGTCGTTTTAACTATTTTCCTCGCAGTTTTTTAATTTTTTCTCTCCATAAGAACCATCCTCGTGTCTTAACGAAACTATTCAACAAAAAATTAGCCTAATCGGTCGAGCCGTTCTCCAGTTTTGCGCTTAGCAACGCATTTCGAGGTCCATTTTTATTATAATAGATATAATTTATAATTTTCGTGATCTGCAAGTACCATTTTTAATTATAGTATTTAATTAATTTTTACTGGTATTTATGTACTAGTTATTTAACATTGGAGGTGGTTTTAAGATATATTTATTTTTAGTGGGGAAGTACAGTCAGTCATATATAATTCTGTGTTGCAGTATATAAACTTTCTCTTTATAGAAATCACCTTTCGAATTATTCCATTTTAGGGAAAATGCAGTACTTGTTTCTTTTCAGAAATGGCACTTTCTTAAGTAATAGTATATATCAATAATGATTTGAATACTTAAATTGTAATATATGGTACTGTATTATCAACTTCTTGAGTAGAGTCCATTGCTTTATTTTAACTTGTTAGCATGTTTCTTCTAGTCTGAACTTAATTTCATTGAATATTAATTCTGGTTTTTGATGATAATATACACATTTACTGTATAATAGGTCCCCCCCCCTTTATTTGGTGTAAAATAGCTACTTGAAGTGCATAAAATATTTCGAAGAAAGTAAATATCCCATTTCAAACTAGCAGTTTTAAGTATTGGTAAAAATTTACATTTTTTTCCTTTTGTAAAAGAGTTTAAATTTAAGTTTTAAAAATCCATGAAATGACTTGCAAACTGCTTTATAAAATGTTTTTTAAAATGATTTCATTTGTAATATAATCAAATATACAATTCTCATGGCCTTCATGTGTCCTTGAATTTTTTTTATGTGGCTAATTATTATTATTTTTAATTGTAGGGCTGTGTGGTCATGCATAGAATTTATACTGCCCTCATGTTATTAGGAAATACAAATGCTATTAAAGCTATTTTCTTTTTATTAATGATCAGCAGAATTATTTTCTTGCAATTACTTTCCCTCCTTGAGTTTCGGATAGTAACAGCTGCAAACATGAAGCATAATCATTTTATTTTGTGTGTGAGTGCTAAAATTCTCATTTGAAAGAAACAAATGCTGCTTTGAAATTTTGAAAATATGGATTAAACTGTACTCTAAATATAATGTTTCTTTTACCTTTGCTTGTTAATTAAAGAACATATTTTCAGGTTTTTTTTTTTTTTTTAGTAATCAAGGAATTTTATTGGTGATATAAAACAAACATAAGACATAATTTCATACCTTTAATTAAGTTGTAATAGAGGTTTGCCAAATCTTTCTCGTTTGTTTTCTTGTTTTTTGTATATTCTTATTTTTATATTTATAATAGAATCGGAAGTCTGTTTTTCTACTCAAGTCGAGCTTTTTGGTGCTCTGAATAATTTGTCATAGCATGTCCTTAACTTGGACTCGAACGCTGGTGCTTTTTATCATGCAGAATTAGAAACAAATAAAGTTAGTAAAAAACATGTCTTTAGAAAAATTAAGGGCATTTTTTTTTCTTATTTAGTATTGTAAATTATAATACTCAAATAGAAAACAAACAACCTTGTGTTACTATGTTACAATACTCAATGTAAATATAATTCTCTATATTAATATTATAATACTCTTACGAGAGAAAAAAAAAGATCCTTGTATTAAATTTCCATGTTAGCATTTTTAAAACTTTATATATGGAACTTTCAAAAACATAACACCTTCACTCCCCATTTCAGAATTTTTTTTTATACTCTTGAATAGTTGGACTTATTTTTGTAAATATTTAGCTGAGAAATGTGGGATTTATATGTACAGTTCATTGGATTGAGGGATTTTATAAATGGTTATTTCTTTAAAAATGTCTTATATTTGTTGGGCCATAAATGTTGAAGAGCTGCAATCATTCTTCTATTCTGTTCAAAATTTTCTGTCAACGTGTTTTTAATTTAAGAATATTTTGAAGTTTTGCGTGTTTCTAAATTGGACTGCTCCATGTGGAATGTACATTTATTTTACTAAAATGCTAATTTTGTAATTTAATATTAGCTCATGTTTTCATGATTTGTATCATACTGTATTTATTATTATGTAGTGCAATAGATTGTTACAGTTAAGTGCTTTTGTCAAAATACTTTTTTAATGCACATAATCTTTGTTGTGTAAGAAATTTTTGCAAGGCTTATTTAAGTGCTTTTTAAACATTTTCTTAAAAGAAATGAAAGTTGTATTTTGAAATTACAACATACTTCAAATTACCTGAAGTTTATTTTTACTCTCATTGTAAATATATATTGTGTGAGTATAGTATCAACTCTGAAGCTCTTACTCAAAACTTTTCTGTTTGCTGTATACTTTTTACAGCTCATTGTGTTCATTCTTGAAATCTAAGTTGCTGAGATAGCGTCTTAGATATACAAAATCTCTCAAAATACATTTATTTATACTCTTACGGATTTGGTAACAGGGTGGAAATCATCAGAGCTTATGGTAACAGTTTAATATAAAGAACTATTTAATATAAAATAGAGGAAGAACTTCAAATTTAGTTTTTGAAGGTTACTATTTTTTTTTTACTAACGATTTGTCCATAATTATTGAACAGTTTGAGGAATTTTGAAGAATCGTTTTGAAATTTGTATAGATTTTAAAAGCTTTTATAGTTGCCTTATTTCATCTATGTATTCCTTTTTTTTTTCAATCTTTTAATTACAAATCTGTCTGTGGATGAGTGTATTTTGGAAAATTCGTTTACTGTAAGGAGCGAAGTTCATTGCTTGTTGCATACTAGATGCCAAAACTACCTTTTAATAAAAGTTATAAAAAATCATTTATAAATTATCACGCTTTTGGTGTTCAGTTGGCTTTCTTAGCAGATCATAATTTCTTTTTCTTTGAAACTGTTTGCAATAAATGATGTTGGAAGTAATGCAGAACTTATGAATCCAAGTTCCGTATTCTTTTGGAAGTATGTAAATAGTTACTTTGCAAACATTATAGCTAAAAGGAAGATATAATTGCATTTTAGAATATTTTTGTCGTCTTAATGATGAATTTAATTTAGTTTAATGTTATTATAATCTTATTATTGATAGGGACTGTTTTGAATTAGATTTAGGGAAAAATATATTTGTAAGGATATTATAGGTTAAAGCATGAAAAAAAATGACTGCTTAGAAGTTCGTTAACATGTTTAAGCATTCTGTTTTCTGTGGTCATCAAGTGCTAAAAATATATTTCCGCTCTTTGAATAAATTTGTTTCGTGCACATATTTTGGAAGTACAAAGGTGTTTAGCTGTACAAGTAAATATTCTATGTTTTGTTTTCATAAATTTATGATGCAGATTTTAGTGCCCATGGAAATAATTAAATTTATATTTTTCAAAGTCTAGACTAGATATATTTTTAATGAAAATACACAAAGTATTTATTGTTCTGCATCTCTGCTGTGATAGGCCTATATTGTGCTTTATTAAAATATATCTTGCTCATCTTTGAAATTAATGTAGATGTTTCAAAATAATTCATATATAATGAATTTTTTTGTTCAATACTCTATTTCAATATTTGTGACTGAATTTTATACATATGGAATGTATTTATTGTTATCTTGTCAAAAATTTAAAGACAAAAATGGATTTTAATGATATGTTTTCTTTGTATATATCAAATTGTATGTCTGTTGTAATAAATTTTTACTGTTTTCTCACTACACTCTGTGTATTCTTTTCTCCCTTTTAATGTTTAATACTAAAATCTTGAAAAAATTTAGTTTTTGTTTCAGTAATCTTTTAGAACGTGAAAATGTTTTCAAAGTAAATTTTCAACAGAATCCAGTTTATTATTTGACTATGCAAATTTTCCTCCCTCTTTCATAACAAATTTTTCATTTTAATGCCATCTAGGTAATATAAATATCCCTGTTTAACAAGCCTTTCTTTAAAACCTTTCTGAAGTACCGAGCAACGTACTTTTTGGTTCTCCTAAACGAAATGCTGGTAAAGGTCTTTGCATTATATTCTAATTTTGAGCTGAAATATTTACGAACGAACTGTCTGATGAAAATTAGAAAATCTTGGGAGCCAGAGTATACTAATTTTTTTAAAAAATCGTTTTTTAAATATGTTTGTTCTGATTTGTCATTGCTAAATGAATATTATTGATAATTAGAATAAATTTAGTCTTTCAAACTTGACAAATTTAAAATATGTACATTGAATGTGTTTTTGTTGCTAGAATTTGGAAAAATTGATACTTATTAATCTAGTTGATAAAATGCTATTTTCTTTTATTTTATCTTGTTGGACTGCCTGTATTTAATAAATTAATAATTTGTGAATGAAACTTTTTCTTGAAGCAATAAGGCATTATTTTTTGCAATTTTTCTCGATAAAATCGGATGTGGACGTAATACGCGAAAAAAGTCTTGTTACATTAATGCCACACAATTACTAAATCATCTGCATGCCAAGGCATATATGGTTTTAACATTGTCTTAAGGCATAACAAAAATTTATCTCCAAACGATTGTTTTATTTTGGTTATTGCAAAATTGCCGAATATTGATTCTTGGATTGACTGGATTATATTTTGTGATTCGAATATTTAGTTATGGAATCGATGAAATATTCAATACAATGGTTTAAAGAAATCCGTACTGAAATGTATTAAAAATGCTAAACTAAATATTGATTGTTTTGGTAGACAATTGTTTAATAACGCAGCAAGTTAAGATATCCGTTATAAGATATTGATTACTATCATCTCCCCGATAAATTCTGTGATTTGATTCATATGAATTAGTCTTTTCACTGTTCTCCTGTAACTCTCTGCCCCTCCCTCCCACACTTCGGTTACCTATAAGTATGAGTTTATACTTAAAGGTTAGAAATATTAAACCATCAATAAATTCTAAAAAGAGTAAGATTTTTAAAACAATTTTTTACCCATTATATATATAATATATCCGTAGTCATAACTTCCATATGTCTTTGGATCCAACCTCTGCTCTTAGATTAATTTTAAGTGACTGTTAAAAAAAAAAAGAAACTGTCTTTAAAAATCGGATATCTATCAGCATACAAAATAGTCAGATTTAAAGTTCAGTTACTGTCAAATATAATTCATTATTCATTGCTATAAATTCTATGAAATGTGAGTTAAAAAATATTATTACATGCTGTCACTGATATGAAATCAAAATTTATTTACAATTAACAGATTATTGCAATTGTGATAAAGGAATTCTATAAACATTAATCTAGAATATTTTTGTCGGGAGAACAAAAAGTACAAAATTTTGAAACTCAAGCCAATCAGGAAGTGACTGAAAAATCTCCTATCTTTACTATTACGAAATAAGTTAAATAAGTGTTTCAAAAGTTGGTGAATTAGGTGATTTGAAGCAGCAATATGAAACTGTTATTGATTTAATAACTCCAATTCTTTCCAATATATTCTTATAGATGATTTGCAGGGACGGTGATTAATGCTGGGTTTACACTCCGCCGGTTATAAGACGGCAAGTACGCAGCGCATGCGCAGAAAGGGACTGATTTATGTTTGCCACAACTTTGTAAGGAAGATTCAGGCATACCATGCTTCGCTATAAACTGCCATTTCGGCGTTCTTGAACTTTTCTTTTTCACTGTATATCGCATTAAAAGTATGGATATTTACACAAAGAAACTTGATAAAATAAAAAAAGAGGTCAGCATGGTGAAATTTGAAAAACTATAGAAAATAATTGGCAAATAAAATGAAAACACGCACACAAATTCTCATCAGAAAGAATTAACAGCAAAAAATGTTGAAATTAATCTATAAGTGATCAATTTTTTCAAGTTCTAAAAACGCATGCGTAGTAAGAAAAAATGCAATACAGCGGCTTATAGTTGTCCCATCAGGACAATTATATGCCATCGTCCGAACTCGCTCACAAACATTTGTTGCATGAAAATAAAGCCCCGATGTCATCATGGCATTTCAGACATATCGGCGATATGTCTGAAATGCCATGTTGATTTTACCGTTTTACACATTTTAATACAATGTCCCACTTTTACTTATCATCGCAATCATTATCAAAAATATTTTTAACTTCTTGAATCTCATTGGTATCTATAACTCTTTAGATTGTATTGCTTCTTAAATCGTCTTTATTCCCATATCTTGTTTTATTGACAATATCTCGCATTGAATTTTAAAAATCAATGGAAACATTACTGTTTTTTGTTATTTTAAACTGCCATTGAAATGATTTTAACCATTTGTCTGGCGCAGCTTTGCCAAAGCTTGGCTCTTGTGCCATTAAAACTCAACTAACCATCCAGCCAACAGCATTTTTCAACTTTTCTACACATGCGTTGCCTACTTGCCGGCTTTTAACTGCCGAGTGTAAACCCGGCATAACACTCTGAACTTCATCAACTTGCATGAAAGTTTCAAGCTAAACATTAGTGAAAGTGAAATTTATACCTAATTTTATAATTTTTCTACCAGTGTTTGTATACTTAAAGCCTACTTTTTTTTCTGTGGGGATTTCGATAAATTTGTTTCAGCTTCACAGCCAGGTTTTTAATACAAGAATAGTCTATGTTTGGTATGTAGCTCAATATGGATTTGTAATTGTAACATTTTTCGACTACATTGCACTTTTTAGGATTTCGTCACTTTGTTGAATATTTTTTAAAAGCTTCTTATTGAGTAGGTCTCGACTTGGAAAATTAAATGAGTTACGATACGTATTCTCCTATGTATATTTTTTACATTTCAGTTGCGAAGTATCCTAACTTTAACTAATATTTATTTATTATTTCTTAGATACGTGAATCAGGTAACAGATTGGGCCGGCTCAAATAGAAACGCGACGTTGTTCGTGATTCATTTGTGGAGCCTTGAGATAAATTTAGGACAAAAAAAATAATTTGTTTGCCTTTTGTTGATTTTGCAGGCACAAATTGACGTAATAAGAATGTAAGAAATACACAAAAATGATTTTTATTTTTGTAAAATTGCCATTTCGATCACAAAAATGGACGTTCAATGAATAAAATAAATTTCTTCATAAACTTATAAAATACTGAATTATTTACGGACTATTGGAGTAAAGTTAAAATATGCTATTTTTGTTTCCTTATCCTACTTTATAAATGAATTCGATGTAGTCTAAAGAAAGTAAATGATCTTTGACAATTACTAAATATCAAGTAATTTTTTATTATTTTCAATCCTGAGAAAGTTTATTTATTTTATATATGACCATAAACTAATGAGGCCATTATAATTTTCAGAATATGAAAATGATGCAATTAATACTATTTTATGTAAATATTGTAAAATAAATGAAATGTCGGTAATCAAAATTCGACCGTGACTAACATTTTGTTAAATAAATGGGATTTTGAAAGTTAATATTAAGTTTTTACAACCTTTCATTGTATCGTTTTCAGTCAGTTTTTGGTTCTTTATATATATATAATTCAGATATTATCATATATCTATGTAAATATATTGGTAATCAGTTGCGTGGCCGAAGTGAAATAACTTCGGAAATGGGTTCACTTTGATTTGTTCCATTTCAGGAGACATAATTTATGTACAAAAATAAGTAATAAAAAATACGTCAGTCTACATCACGACACAAGAGCAGAAAAATACTGAAATTTTTTCTTCGATGATCTTATATTTTGAGACTCTGATAGGGATTTTTTTTGACCTGTGCCGATTTAGGTAAGGGAATTTCAGGTATATATTTAAAATAATGTGGTAAATATCAATGATTTTTATCCCGTCACTCGGAGCGTGAGAGCTTATAAAAGTAAGCATTTATATCGAGCGCGTGTAGCATTGATTTAAAAAAAAGTGGATTTGAATCAGAAAATAAGAAGACGTTTTAGAATGAAGTTAGTATGGGTTAAATTAAGATAAAAATTTGGAGATTAAAATATCATTACACACATATATAACATGATAGCATCTCGTGTTCGGTATTAAATTTTGAATCTTTTCTTATTCGGCTTATATTTAAGTCTAGATCTATGTAGTTGACATTAGCTATT
>JAOUZG010050771.1:3292099-3304374 GCA_026289955.1 Argiope argentata
TATATATATATATATATATATATATATATATATATATATATATATATACTCGAAGTGACAAGGGAAGCTAGTTTCTATGCTTAGAATTGGATAAGCCAGCTATTCTAATGATAAAATAAATTAACGTCGACTGATACTTCTCGACATTAGATCAACTTGAATTTATAAATAAAAAACTAGTCTTTCCTTCTTTTTATTGCAACCAGATCCCCATCTTCAAAGAGATATATTCCAGCCAGTTGAAGAAAAGTTCATAATGTGAATTGAGGAAACCTTTAGTGACAATAATTTCCTTTAATTGTTTGGCCGTATCCTCAAAACATTTAACAATTATAACTTATTCGCTTCCTTTTCAGATTTATTCACAATGCTAGATTTTCATAGGCAAAGGAAACTGAACCCATGATTTTTTCTGAAGAAAGTAACGCTAATGATTGGTTTAACAAAGACATGAGTTCCAATAGAGCCGAAAAGATTAGAAAAGAATAAATTGATTTTGCTTAAAAGTAACTTAATTTATACACATGTTTTCCTTGTTAGAAATGAAATTATTAGCGTGAAAGGGAGATTAAATCACTCTGATTTGATATTAGATTCGACAAACATTAAGAGATATTTTCATTTTTAAGTATTTTTATTTAAATTCACAAGCTTTGTCATAATATGCTGGATAACGATTTTGATAATTCATAAGAAATAATTGTAGAAAAGTTAATGATTCGCGCAATTTTAAAAAAAAGCACGCTTACTACGAAGCTTACCGTTGTCCTGGCACAGAGGTAGAGCGTCTTTCTCGTGATCTGGGTGTCCCGGGTTTGAGTTCCGATCAGGGCATGGTGTTCTTCTGTGTTCTATCTGTGTGGAGTGTGAATGTGCCCTCCTGTAAAAAGGAGCTGTGCCATCTAATGTGATATGTGTTGTCATCTTCATATGAGCTAGAAATCATCTACGAAGCTCAAAACGCTAGTGGGGGAGACTCTGAAAATAAGAATCTGAGCACTCGTGGTGTGCATGCCTTGCAAAAGGTCTACAGGATTTAAGTGGAATGGGAGGGTATATCATCTTTATTAATAAGTATACATATTTGAAGAAGAGTCGGATTTGAAGAGTGATGCAAGCAAGTTGCAGAGAGATTACTTACCCTGGTTAATTCTGCATTTATAGAATAGATTATTTTGCATAAGGGTGAACTAATTACTACAGCTAACTAAATGCTGATGAATTTTACAACTCGTCTTGCCTCCTGTTGTCCATAAGAGAATCTCAGCATGTACAAAGAAAAAAAAATACTTTAAAAAATAAAAAAAATTATTTTAAAATACTGGTTGAATGTTAATTTCCTGATAATTTTTTTTTCGGGCTCATTATTTACTTAAATATAAAATAACTAAATAATGTGGCGAAAATAATGTTTCGTCAGTACTTGTTCTTCCTGTCTTAGTTGCTAAACTTGTTGCAGCTCAACGCGTCTGTATTTCTCTCAGAGCAACTATCTATTAGCAATTGTCGAAAAGATCGTTTGCAATTACCTAGAAAGTTGCATCGCCCGTAAATCCGAAAATTTGCTTAAAGTTTGTCCAGTGTTATAATTGTGGGTGTATTCGTTAGATAAAGAACGTTAAACATATTATTTCCCCCTTATTAATTAATGAGAATACACTATGAAAAAGAGAGAACCATCGAGATGAGTAGTTTGGTTTCCATCCAATTTTAGGTGAAAATCTGTATGTATTTGTGTTAAATAACTCAAGAATAAAGGAAATTTGGAATGAAGTTTCCACACTACAATTATATATATGAACCAATTTTTGAATAAGTTCTGTTAAAGGGATGTTTATTCGTTTATATATGAAAGCGTTCATTTAAAAAACGCAGCCAGCTAAAGTCGGGTATGCTATATTAATATGGGATTTATAAATCAGCGTCAAGTTTATTAATTCGTTGAAATTAAAAATTTCATAATACTACTCGATTTTCTTCCTTATGTTTCTTAACACCATATATATTGCATAGTATAAGTGTATGAGAAAGTCGAAAGGAGAATGCTCCAAATGGTTTTATTATTTGTTATTGTTTCTGACATAGCATTTCTAACTTTCACTATTCCTCTCTTGGGATACTGAGAAATGTCTCAGCTGATATTAATTGGTCACTTCATTATTTAGTATACTTTCTACTCTCATTTAATCGTTAGTTTTTAGTTTGAACTTAATTTTAATGTATAACGATAAAGATATTCTCCCTGTTTGTTTAGAAAAGAGAAGCTATTTATTGTTATGCAATTTCATATACAATACTTTTTCATGTTAAAGAGATCCTGTTTTTATTATAAAAAGAAAGTTACAAGAAAGACTTAGTCAAACAAAGACAGAGTTTGGGTAAAATCTGAGAAAACTGTTAGCGATGATAACTATCAAGAAATAAAATAAGATATCTCATTTTTGTTGTTGTGGTTAGACGTCATTTTATCTAAAACTCTTACAATATAATCTTGTTTAACTTCCTTATTTTATTCGATTCATTTAAATATGTAAACTGTTTGAAATAATTGTATAGTTTCAGTGTATTGTGTTTTTAACACACATAAACAGCGAACTCATGAAAAAATTATTTTAGCCTTTTCAATTTTGGTAACCAGCAATTAGGTATTTAGTATTTTAAGAATATAATTGTATAGAACAAAAAAAAAAAAACTTTCTATTGGCGTTAATTTTTAATATTTTAAAGTTGTACTTTATTGTTGTCTTAACTATGTTTCTGCTTATCACTTTTTTAAAATTCTTATTTGAGTGCTAACTGTTTGAATTTATGATAGTATTAAATAACACAACCTTTCTGTATAATTTTAATACTAAAATTCTTCACTAAATTAGTCAAATGAGTTTCAAATTATTTATATCCAATACAGAACTACTGCTTGGATGTCGTATTCTATGAAATAAAATGTTTTTAATACGTTCTATAAAAAATTAAAGAATTTTAAAAATTTAAAATTTAATTTTAAATTTGGTGCGGGATTGAAATTTTCATTTCTTCATAATTCCGTTACGGTTGAAATTAAAAAGATTATTCAAATTTGGTGAAATATCTCCTCATCATAACAAACATTTCATCCACTGAAAGATTTTCGGCAGCTGAAATCTCATTGAAAGTAGAGATGGAAAAACAATTCTCTACCCTCCTCCCTAAACTTCGGTTGTGAGTAAGCAACTAAAAAATATATCTCGTTTAGAAACTCTTATATAATTAAAAAAAATTTTAAAAAAATTTTAGAAGTAGAAACTTAAATTATATATTAAAACACTGATATTAGTGAAAAGATAATTTTTTGTAAAATTAATTTTTTTTTGTCCTGTAATATTTTCAGAAACTATCCGGGAAAAAAATTAATAAAATTTTTTGAATTAATTTAAATACTCCTAAATCCCCCCCCTTTGAATTATGCATGTACCAAGTTGGTTTTTCTAGGTTAAATGGTCTGGCCCGTAGTTCAAAAAACATACACACATGCAAATTCAAGCATACATTCATCTTAATTATATATATAAAAAAGAAAATGTATAATTTCTGTCTCATGGAATCGAAATGTGCAGTTTTTATACTCATGGCGACAAATATCACAAATGTAATGATTTTAATGAAAGAAGAAATTAGTTATGGGAAAGCCATAGTTGATGTGTATTGTAATAAGAATATAACTCAGTTATATATAAAAAAAATCTCTGTAAAGATTAAGTGCGTAAATCATGCTTCACTTTCAATAGGCGTTTCTTATTAAAATTAGCACCCCTTTCTCATCATTGATAATATGTGATAATGTTTTTATGGAGCATTTTGCCTTAAAAATATTCTTTAGGTGCTGTAGAAGAAAAAGGAATTATTCATTGCTATTTATAAAGAAATCGATGAAGCAGTTCTTGAGAATGTTCATTTCTTATGCAGCACTGTATGAATATGTACGACTGACTGAATATTCCAGTAACTCGTTTTTTTTTTTTTTTTTTTTTTTTTTTTGCGATTAGCTGTCTTCAATGAAAACCAAGTTTCACAGATTATTCTCAGAAATGAGAAGATGTATAGCATACTTATACAAATCACAGAAATTAACATTACATGTTTGTAAGAATGTTGGTGTATCCCGAATATATTGTGTTTTACAAAGCATATATTTAGGTTGCAGACTTGATTTTTAAAGGAATGAATTTACATTTGTATAATTATGTATAACGAAGGAATAATGTCCATCTTCCAACTCAAAAAGATCTATTTTATTTAGACATCAAATGACTAGAATTATACCCCTTGCAATGAGACATCTCCCACCAAAATAAATAAATGAAAATAAAAATAAAATAAAAAAATGAAAGTAGCTTAGTTTATGCATTTAAAATACTTCTTTAGAGACACAGTAGCAAATTTATCAGTATCTGAAATAAGAAGCGATATTTTTTTTAAAAAATTTAAAATTCATTTCGGTGCATATGAGCTAGAAATCATCTACGAAGCTCAAAACGCTCGTGGGGGAGACGCTGAAAATAAGAATCTGAGCACTCGTGGCGTGCATGCCTTGCGAAAGGTCTACAGGATTTAAGTGGAATGGGAGGGTATATCATCTTTATTAATAAGTATACATGAATATATCTCTGGTGAAATGAACAAAATTGATCAGATATAAAAATTAAACGATTGAATTAAGCTTCAAATTTATTTATTACGACTATATATATATATAAAGAAGAGGTTCGAAAACTATTACACTACTCACTATTCTATAAATGTTCTTTGTTTTGTTGACTGTTCGTGTAGCTGATAAGAAACATTCATAAATTAATTAATATGCATATCTAAGTATCTTAATTTTGATTTAAAAACCAAAATCAATATTCAATAGCTTCATTGCTTATATATCAAATATGCAATTATTATTATTCTTTAGATTTTATTTAGCTCTAGAGCTATTTATTATAAACAAATGTACATTATTATTTATAGCACAGCTATTTTGAAATAGGTTCATAGGATTCACTTACACAAGAGGACAGCATTTGTTATTGAATTGAAAGAAAAAAAAAAGATAATTACTTTGCATACAATTCAGGGCAATTCACAACTAAATGTTCCAGTAGTTTGAATGTAGCAATTTTTTTTTTATTTTAATTTAGGAAGGATATATATATATATATATATATATATATATATATATATATATATATATATATATAATATTGAACATCCATACGAGCTACAATGCGTAAAAACATATAACTCTTGATAATTCTATTGAGTAATTTCTTTGCTTTTCAAAATGATTTGCCCTGAATGTTAATCGTTTACAAACTATTTACATATAAAAGTCAATCATTGCATTACGTCAGAAAGTATTAAAGTAACATTAAGTGTTTTATGTAAAAACTAATTTCATTTCATTGAAAAAGCTCTCTTCTGTGCTCGGACAGCTCTAGAAGTTGGATGTTGTTGAACACAAAGGTTTTGGGGGTAGCTCTTCCCCTACTATAGGGTGGGATAGCAGGGGGGGATTTGAGCTTGTGACGTCAGAGTAGCAGCTGGATCTCTACCTGTGACTCATTACATCGATCGAAAAGGGACTGCCAGTTTATACCTGGTAGCCAAAGCCGAACAGCGCTGGCGATGAGCGTTGAACAACAGAACTGTAAGTAAAAGCGTGATTTTTTTTCTTGTCTGGCTGTTTCGTTTTGACATGAGACTTCCATACAGTGATTTTTTCTTCTTCATTTATAGCCTTGCATTATTTGTTTGTTGTTTGTCGTGTCTTTTTAGAGCATGTTTCTGTTTATTGTATTCTGTTATTTTATTTGAACTTGCTATTAAAAATCGTTTAGTTGGCCGTTGAGCCCCTGCGCATCTCTGTGGTTTGTAGAGGCTCAATCAAGTTCAAACCGAGATGTTTTCCTTTGTGTGTGTGTGTGTGTGTGTGCATGTTCTCTCTCTCGCTCTCTCTTTTGGCTAAAAGCCGAGTATATACAATTGTTTTTGTTTAGAAACTTTTTGTGGTAATATTTTTTTTTGAAATTTAAATTAATTCTGTAGATTATGTTATTTACAAAGTGAGAGTTTCAATTTCATAAAATTTGGCATGTGTGTGAAAAGATGTAATTTTTGGGGGGAAGAATATATTAAGGGTAAAAAATTAACATTTCCTAATTAGTTACGACAAATCAGATAATTTAATGTTGGAATTTACATATTTGGATATTTAAAATAATCCTTTTTCTTTCCCTGTGTCGCGATCATCAAAATGTAAGCATTTACTCCCTCCTATGCAAAAGCGTGCTTTTCGTCAGACAACTTTTTGCATTGTTTTCAAAAGGTAAACAAAAGATAAGATAAAGATAACATTATAAAAGCTATTCAGCAATTGTACAAATTATAATTTGCAATTATATTAGCATAGAATCATTTAAATTTGAAATAAACTACAGAACTTCTTTCATTTCAATTTTTATTCAGTCATCAAAATCACTTTTGAACTGAATATTTTAACTGTCTGAGATATTTTATTTTTGTTTGATAATACCATTGTTTATTGCTTTATTCTATGGGTTTGTATAAGGAAGGAAAGACATTTGACTCCATTTTTGCATGCAGTTATCTGTTTGCAAAGGATTTGTTTTAGGTTGGTTTAATTAATACTAAAAATAATTTTATACATTGTAGAAGTGTTTTTAATTAGCAAGATTCAAAATCCAATATTTAGGTATAGCATAAGCAGGAGATCAATTCCGTTATGCAATATAAGCAAAAATTATGATTTACATAATTATGTGATGATACTCATTTTGAGTTACTGTTCATTGTGATACTTTAACAAATCAGTAAAAGACTCCTTTAAAAAGTAAAAACATTTATCTGTTATTTCCTTTAACCAAGCGATCTTTCAATTCAGGTGAATATTTATTCAAAGCGAAAAGTAATTTAGTAAAAATATCAAGAGATTAATTTTATTATTGCAGATAAAAAAATTTTGCTAAAAATTAGTTATTTTTTTAAAAAAAACAGATCATTACACGAAACACTTTACGTAAGAGTTTTATAATTACTGATCAATGAATAAATTTATTTTTATGCTGTTTGATTTGATCACTTTTTAATAAAAATTTCTATATTTTATGAAAAAGAAAATACTTTTTTGAAGTATTCCCTGATGATATAAGTTTTGGATTTTTAAATAATTCATTTTCTACCATTTGTGCATTTTTTTTTCTGATGTGTAAATACTGCCAACATCAATACGCTCAGCAAGAATTTCCTTTTTAAGCAATAAAATTTCTTTATTAATATTGGTGTAAGTTTTGAGACATGCTTAGAAAAATTCGGTCGACGACTACTTCTCTAAAATCTTACTACGCTCTTGTAATTTTCAAGCTCTACTTGGAAAAATGGATCGATTATGCAATTAAATGATCTTGCATCTACCTGACATTGCGAAATCTACGTTGTCTTAGCAACCAACATCAGCAAAACAATCATTCTCATTTAGTCACAAGTTGACGCATGAAAAATTTTAAGGAGCAGAAATGTAGACAGCTGTCGATTAACTTTTAAAGAAACTTTTTCAGAGACAATTCACGGAAAAACGGTTTTACTATGTTATAAAAATTTATTTAAAACAATTATATGCGATCATTAAAACATAATTATGAATATAAAAATTTAATAAATTTGAAATTTAGGATAATAACAAAAACAGCTGCAAATTATTTAAGCAGCAAAAACAGCTGCAATTAACAGCTGCAAATTATTCAGGTAAATCTTCTTTTTGGTTATTTAGATTGATGCATATGAAAATAAGACGCCCTGAAGAGATCTTTGTTTATATAAAATCTAGCATTTTTCATTGACAAATTTATTTTAATACGAACACTTTTGTAAGATATGAAAGAAGAAGAATGTTAGAGGGTTGATCTGTATTAGAAGGCTCCTTGTGATAAATTTAAATAAAGATAGTCATAAGTATAAATAAATTTCATAAAAAAAGAAGAAGAAATTTTTAGTTTATGGATTTGCAATTATTAAATATGACTCAAAATAAATGAATTTTTTTTACATTTTCAATTAAACATTTATGGAAGTTTAACAAAAAATAGCACAGCTTTGATTCCTAACATCATCATCATTATTATTAATAAAAATACGTCGTACCGTGTAAATTTCAATTATAGACTGTCAGCCTTTTATATTTGTTAGGAAAATAATAATAAGAATGGTAACGAAGAGATACATTTTACATAATACAATCCATTTATTATTTCCTAAAAATTCAATAATATGTTAATTTGTATAATAGCTTCAGCGTCTTGATTTATTCCGTCGCGTATTATGGAAGTACTATTGCAGACGAAAGTTTAAACCAAGTTTTATATATATATATATATATATATATATATATCTTTGAGTATATCACGCTGTATACCAGAAGCCATTGTTTATGAGATTGCAAAGTTCTTGCAAATTACATTTTTCAAGTTTGGGATCCGAAATTTAAGAAACCATACTTTAAATCTTAAATGGAATTTCTTTAATCCTTTGGTCATTGAGAATGTGAGGAAGTTGATTGCAACTCTGAACAATTTGTGCTGAAGTTCGATATTTGGGACTTATTCTACCAATTTGTGGAAAGACATTCGATACATTATTTCTGAATTTCTTACTACTGTCCAGAGGAAACTCAAGCGCAAACTTTAACCAAGTCAAGCTATAACAAAAAAAAAAAAAAAAAAAACCGTTTTTCCTTTCCTTTTTATCAACATCGTTATTTATTTATTTATTTGTATCCATTGGAAAATCCTTATTATAAATTTTATTTCTTGATTTTGTAGATTTTTTGCAAGTTTCACTTTTTTTAACAGTTGTTAATTCATTTGAAGACAGAAACTTAAATATTTGTAGAACTTTTAGTGCCTTAGTTCTGTATTATTTAATGAATAATTATACATATTTTCAATTATTTATGTTTAATTTAATCAAATCATTCAGTCTCCTATATAAATATAAAGTTTTTTTTTAAAAAAAATCTGCTCATTATTCTGTTATATAATTCATAAATTTGTTTTGATTATAATAATTATAACGTTTTACTGATATTCTATCATTTGATGGAAGTAAAATAACCGAAGTGTGAACAAAAACAATTGTTCTTATTTCTTATAGTGTATGAACACCGACGAAGTTATTAAAAAAAACTTCAGTTATACAACTATTCAATTTAATTTTTTGAACATATTTCCTCTAAAACTTAAAAATACATCAATAATGAAACAACTACACTTGCTTAAGCCACATGCTTTTTTAATGTTGTATGTCATTTTTAATAACAAAATTGCGGAATTTACTTCATATATAAAATGTAAAAACCAGTCGTAATATTTATTTTCTATCAACGATTATTTTAACATACAATCTTATCAGGAAAGTAGATTATTTTTGAAAATTTCCCACAACTCCAAAAACTTTCTATGCCGAGGAGAGGGGGAAGACCCACCTCCCATTTTTTTTTTTTTTTTTCGTTTTGAGGGTACAAATTTACTGGGGGAAATATACCTTGTTAAAATGGGCATTGGAGGATAGTTTTTCAGCGCTTTTCAGATAACAGAGGGGTCAAAAGAGGGCCTGAGGTGAGGAGCGGAGCTGCTTGAATTCTCGATGGTTAGAAGCTTGTTGTCTGAGTCCCACAGTGATGGAGGCCCTTTCTACAGGAAGAACGGTAGCAGATGCTATCGCTTTCGGCTGGACTTCAAAGCAGAGAGAGTTCACAAAACATGAGGAACAATAGGCCTTTCCGCACTTCCCACCACTGTGGGATTTATTTTGCTCTCTTCGCTGTTAAACATAATTCAAAACTAAAGGGACCGATTTATTTTAGCGAATTAATTGTTGCTTATTATCTACTTTTTCTTATCGCATCACAGCTTTTTATAGATTATAATTTCTGCTTTAATTTCTTTTATTCGTTATAAAAATACCCTTAATTTATCACATTCTATTTATAAATTCAATCCTTTTTATATATATTTTTTGTTGCTCATTAAAAAAGGTTTCCATTAATTGAAAATAAATAATCCAATCTTTTGGGCTTATTTACATAGAATCGTGACCTCATGCCCATAAATTTAGTTTTATTTTAAATATTTTTCATGCAATATAATCTTATATCTTGAGGTCTTACAATCTATATCTTGAGGGGATGTAATTTTATACTGTTTTAGCTATCAATAAAAAAAAATGTTTTCTAACATTCACTACTCGAATTTTAAAAAACTTTGTAAATTACATTCTGCTTTAATACTAAACTACTGTTATGCTGTTGTCGGCGATATTTTTGAGAAAATTCAAAGTCAAATTTTTTTCTCTTACATTTTCGTAGTATTCTGATAATTCTACATATCTGGATATGGGAAATATACAAAATGCGACAGAAAATGTTTTTTTTTTTAAATTGAAAGGGCTCACTGCTAACAGTCTCTCTCTCTCTGTATATATATATATATATATATATATATATATATATAAGCTACTATCCCTTTCTCGAAACTATAGCAGCTCCAAAATAAAATTTGCCTTTTAAATGAAACGAAGAATGAAAAAAAAATTAATCAGTTATAGAGAAATACTCTTTAAGAGTGAGACATAATCTTTTTAAGAAATCAAAAGCCTTCTTTACTCAGTTCTGTATTTCATTATTTACTTAAACAAGCCCTGGATAGTAAATTAGCTGCATCGAAAGAAAATATTCTAATCAAAGGTATTAATATAAGTTTTTCTATATTTTATTCGGTTGAAACCATAAAATTAATAATTCTCTAACCATTTATTAATAATATAATAAATGTGATTTAATATTTAATGATTTAATACGGTTACGATCAAACGATTTAATATATATACAGTTATTACACTAAAAATGTATGATACATTTTCTCTAATACATATTTATATAAATTAAGAATGCAATTATATAAGAACTAAATTCAATTTTTTCATGTTTTTAAAATTAATTCTTTTTATAGTTACTTAAATTCAAACCCAAAAACACTCTAACTTCTGATTTGGTGGCTATTTGGACTTTGCCCACCCCTCTTAGAATCTAATTGTAATCTTAACTGCCCTAAACTGCTGCAAAACAATTCTTTAGTTTCATTTTCAAAATAAGAAATTTCCTTTCCTAGAGCTGTTAAAAGTTGTCAAAAAGATCCTCTTTCTGTCTTTTTCTGCTTTGAAAATATCCCCAGTGGAACCCGTACAAGTGGTTTGGCCATCGCATTGGCGAGGAGTTATAGTAATCCAGTTTCCACCCTGTAATCCAGTTTGAGAGAGAACCATAAAAAAAAGCTTTAGTGAGTTTATGTCACCATTTAAAGTGAAACATCAAGAATTAGTGAAAATTTTATAATATATCTTGAGAGCTATTTGCTGTTGTTAACACATTGATGACAATTGCAAGTGAAAAACCATGTTTGGTGGCCAGTGATGTATCCAAACCAGTGACGTAGCCAGGATAAATCATTATTTCTGGCTACACCATTGGCTTGTGTGCCATATTTCTCTTGAATAGTCATAGTTCGAGTACATTAAAATTATTCCATCTTTAAGGTGACCAGAGATCTATAAAAGGATTTTTTGCAATTTTCAGCTTAGCAATTTGATATTTTGCAGGCATTAAGTGTAACACTATAGGAGATGACAGACAAAATTTTAAAGCATTATATTAATTTATTTATGTCAGGAGGGGGAAATATAATATAATATTTGCGATAAACAACTTTTGTGAAAAATATTCCAGGCGCTCCAAATTTGTTTGAAAGCGCCTCACTTTTTATTATTACTTATTCTGATTCTTTTGCAACAAAATTTGGGATTAATCTTGAAGTTTGAATACGAAATATCAAAATTAACCGAAGTAATAACTCAAAACTACTGATTTTTTAAAAAGTTCAATTAGTTTTGAGTTAATATGTTGAATACGAAATATCAAAATTATCCAAACTTCAAGATTAATCCCAACTTTTATTTCAAATGGGTTAGAGTAAGTAATAATAAAAATTGGGGCACTTTCAAAAAAATTTGGAGCACCTGGAACATTTTTCATTAACGTTAATTATCGCTAATATGATATTATATTCACCCCCTTACTCATAAATAAATTAATCTAATGCTTTAAAATTTTGTGTGTCATCTCCTATAGTGTAACTATTAATGTTTGTAAAATTTCAAATTGCTAAGGGGAAAATTACAAAAAC
>JAOUZG010050771.1:3326300-3366411 GCA_026289955.1 Argiope argentata
AGAGAGAGAGAGAGAGAGAGAGAGAGAGAGAGAGAGAGAGAGAGAGATTCTTATATTTTGAGAAAAAATATTTTTATAATTCTTTTAAATATCTGCACAATTATTAATAAGCATGAAATATGAATTTTTAATAAATTAATTTTTTTTGTTACACTCATGTTAAGCATTTGATATTATTAAAATATGAGTTGTTTCAACGCATATGTTCCAGTCCCTGTGGTATCAGAGATTATACTTTGGATAAAAAAAGTGGGAACGAAAAATATTTTTAAATAGAGAATTTTCTAAGATTATAATTAATAAAATCTTTGAATTAAATTAAAAACAGAATTAGCTATCTAAAACGCAACTCAGCGCAGAAGTTATTAGCAGCGATAATGAGGTGACCTTGAGACCAGAAACTCAGGACAGGAATGCTCAATTTATTAATTAAATGCTCTACATGTCAGCTAACCACACAGAAGCATTATTGTTCTTATGAATGTGAAAGACAATGCGAAATGTAATTATACTTTTCTCTCTGCAATAAACAACTTGTATTCTGCAAATAAATATATAAATAAAAATTCAAAATACAGCATATCAAGATTTAAAAACAAAAAATCAACTGCAAAATTTATCTATTTGTTTTATTTCGCTGCCAAACAATCCGCAAATCGTAGCAGATTTTGGAGGAAAAAAAACCCACCGAAGACATAATTTGTTCCATTCCAATTATTATGTTCCAAAAATTAGTCCATAATAATAACTAATGGAGTAAAAGTTTGTCACAGTGCCAAAAATTGTCTTTTTGAATACTTAATGTAAGAATTTGTTTGTATTTTTATGAACATTAAAGCATATTTTTCTTTTGTTTCATTTTTTTTATTTTCTTGTATGCAAAAAGACAACACAGTATTTTTTAAAATAATCGAACCCGAGATTTTTACGATCTATTTGATAGCGAAAAACAAATGTTAGGAATTAGGCCTGTTGGTCTATGAACATGACAAATTAAAATTGTTTTAAGCTTGATGAATAACTATTTTAAAAATGATCTTTATCATATTTCGCTACTGCGATCATCTATATTAAATTTCAAACCAAATCATCAAAGCGTTCATCGTCTATCGATCTGTACTTTTGTGTACGCGACTGAAAAGCTCAAAACTTCAACGACTTAGATAAATGCAACAGTTATTTCATAACATCTAAAGAATGTTTTTATTAAATTTTGAAACAAATCTTCCAAACGTTTGATCGCTTTTTGGTTTTTATTTTCTCATGTATATAAACGCGATAATTCACAATCTTAATGAATTCAATTCATGAAATTTGGTATGTACTATTAGAACAACAATTGTAGTTTTATGTCAGATTGTGGTTTTCTTGGGCCGGAAAAAAAGTGTCAAAAATACATATTCCATTTTATGCCATTTCTGTATTAACCGCATGTCAACGATCAAATATCAATAAAGATCTCCTGCTAGATTCAGTAAAATCACGATAATAAATATCAAAGATTAGCATTTCATAGCTGTTGTTCGCCAGTGCACAATTACCGGTTTTCCTTACTATAATAGAAAACATTCAACTCTCATGCGTGGGGCTGTAATTATAAAAATCTCAGCCCTCATGCCATTCATAATCCATAATATTTTTTCAGTCCACAATTTTATACAGGGATAGGAGGATAATTCCTAAACTAAAGGGTATTCGAGAAAGTTTTGGAGAGACTACTAACGCTGGTTTGGATTACACTTTATTAAAATGTTATTTGATTCTCCGTAGATTTCTTTCATCATATCTGAAATTCTTTTATCGAAAACGCACTCGAACGCACTAGAATACGCAATACTTATCAAATTTACTGTCATGTTAATCGTGAATTACCAACAAGGAAAAAGATAAACTCTGTTGATTAATTCAAACTCCTTTACATCAGTATAATTGTATCATATATAATGAGATAATAAAGAAAACGAAATTTATGCAAAGTCGTAAACATTTGATGGAGAAAACAGCATATTGCATAACTTAACAATTCGAGATTTTGTGTTCACGTATTATGATATTTTGAAGATTAATTTGAAAGCCACATAAAATTGTTCATTCATTAGGGTAAATTATTTTATAATAATATTTCTTAAGTAAATTAAGATAAATTTCTCCAGCCGAAACGTTTTAAAGCTAAACGTTTAAAAAGCGAAATAAATCAACAAATATTTTGCGCAGTTTGTAAGGAAAACCTATGGTGTACATTTTGTAAGGAATATTTTATTGGTATTTCAGAATTATAATTTGAGCTATCTTTTTAACAATAAATAGGAGTAATCAGTAGGAGTAATATTAAAAAGTATTGGGACATATTGGAAATGAGAAATTCAACAAATATATTGCGCATCAGTGGAACTAAATTTATAATCACTTTTTTTAGTCTATAATTTTAAAGCATAAAAGTTTCAACAGATAAGATTGCTCATAGAAAAAATGGTGTGATACAAAGATAATAGGTTGATGTGCGAAATCGTGTAGTAAGTTATAGTAAAAATGGAAATTCAGTTCGCTGTATAGGACATATCTTGAAACTGAGTAAGTATATTGTTTTTAACGTAATTCAGAGGTTCAAGAAAGCAAACAGTAATGTAAACAAACAAATATCTGCGCGTCCAAGGACATTTAATGAACGTGAAGGAAGGTATATTATGACACAAGTTAACTTGAATCTAAAAACTAGTGCAGTAAAATTGACTCTGCAACATAAAAGTAAGTTTGGAAAATCTGTAAATCTTGCAACTGTCAGAAATGTTTTAAGAAAACATAAATATCATGGCAGTAGTACCTCAAAGAAAGTCCTACATCAGCAAAGCAAAGCGACAAGCTAGGTTAGCATTAGCTAACATGTATGTAAAGCAGCCCAGAGAATTTTAAGAAAATGTAATTTTTGTTAATGAAAGTAAACATAAAATTTTCGAATCGGGTGGCAAAAAAAAAAAGTTTGGCGGAAACTAAATTCAGATATGCATGTCAAAATTTACTGCCTATTATCAAGTATGGAGAAGGCAATCAAATAGTCGGAGGTTGTATAGCAAGTACTGGTAACGGAAACTTAAAAGTTAAACAATTTAACTAAACTTTATTGATGGTACATTGTATAAATACGTTTATGTTGACATTCTTAAGCGAAGTTTAAAGAAAAGGGTGAGCAAACTTGGAATCTAAGGACATTTTAAATTGTACCAACATGACGTCCCGAAACATACTGCTGGTATTCGCAGGTTATGTGTCCTCTACCACTGTCCTAATGTTATTAAGATTATTGCACAAAGTCCATTAAACATGTGGGGAATTATTTGCAGCAAACACAATATGAACATCAAATATCTAACAAACAGGATTTAAGAAAATATTTGATAGAAGAATAGGCCAAAAATCGATGGATCATTTTGCAAAAATTGCTCCAATCTATGCTAACTAGTTAACGAGAGGTCATAAAAAGCAAGTGTGGACTAAAAAGATATTAGCTTTTAAGTTTGTATTGTTTTTCTTAATTTATTGGGAAGTGTCCTAATGTTTTTTGAGCACTTTTTATTTACTCGATTTCTTTTATTTTCAATTATAACCCCAATTGCATTAATATGAAAGTTTTGTTTGAATTATTATGATTTGTATCAAAGTTATATTGACTTTTTTTAAATTTCATTTTTAAATTTTAGTAAAAAAATATGATAAAAATTTGTGATTTAATAGTGTGTCCCAATCTTTTTTGATAGACTATATATATATGTGTGCGTGTATTATGAATAGTTATATGTAGATTTTCTTGTATAATAAAATATTTCAATTATTAGGAGGCATTATTGCAAATTGGAATGACTGGGGGCCGTGGAGTGAATGTTCAGCTACATGTGGACCTGGAATTCAGAGTCGTTACCGGCTTTGCGTTTCGGCTACAAATAGTTCAGATTGTGTTGGTAAAGCAGTACAGACACAACCTTGTAAGAAGGAAGAATGTCCAGGTTGGTATATAATGCTTGTTATGTGTAATTTTTTAATTCGTAATAAAACTGTACAAATCAGATATTCGTGTATTATAATAAAAGTGAATGAATTTATGACAGAATTAGATTTGGATCTGCTTCTGTCAATGCATGCTATAGTAAGACGGAGATAGTTCATAAGTGCTATTAGTTTCATTAAAAGCAAGTATGAGTTCAATAACGACTTTAGATTTTTTCTATTTCATCAATATTTAAAGTTAATTGCACTCATTCCTTTTTTATTTCATAATAAACTGTTGTAATTTTGTACATGAGTTGAATCTATTTTATCCTCGCTGCTTCCAACGGTCGTATTAATTAGATTTAAAAAATTCTTAATACGCTCAACTGTAATCTGATTTGTGATAAGAATATTTGTTTCAAAGCAATTAATAAAGTTGAAAGACCTTTTTCTTTTTCAAAGTATTAAGATCTTTCAACAGTAGTTCCATCGTAGCCTTTTTCAGACTCAGCGAAGTATAGTTTGAGTCAGTACTGAAATTATTGTAATTCAAAATTTATCAACAATAATTAATTTTCAAAATTATCAGTCTTACTATTTTTTCTTAGCTGATCCAGAAACGACAACAGAGGAGCCTCTACATTGGGATTGTCCATGCGGATGCGAAAAAAATATAACCGAAGATCACTTAGTTAAGATATTGACTTTAGAATGTAAAACTGAACCAGTCTGGATTTTGCAAGCTTGGCCTACTGGACATGTTATTGTCGAGATAAGAAATATAGTTTTCCCCTCCTCTGATTTTTGGTTAACCATTAGAGATGGCAAGTCAGCTTTGGGAGCAGTTCTTGCTATAGTCGGTCCCTACACAATTCCTCATCCAGTTCATTCAATTACGGAGACGGTGAGACTGGAAATTCATGCTAGCAATGTCACTTCATTTCAAGGTATAGAGATAGTGTTTCTTGCCACCCAATCCGGTAAGAAAAGTCGAAGTATTAAATATAAATAAATGATGGCGTGAATTAATAATGCCATCCAAAAATTTATCTTAGATATTTTATTTTAGTTCTTGAATAGCTAAAAATTTGTTATATGACTTATACATGAATATTAACATAACATAAACATTTTGACGGGTCTATTAATTATAAATATTTTTGAAATTGTTATAATATTATTTGATATTATAAATACCATAAATCTTCCCCGCAAAATTTGCACTAATATTATTTTTTTTCAATGGTCTGGTACAATTTTCAGGGAAGTGTATCATTTTTATTAATTCTTACAGTTTGAAAAAGATACTTTCTTAAGATGTTTTTTATAATCATTTTGTTTTGTAAAAATAAAAGAGAGAGAGAGAGAAAAGGAAAGCAGTATTAAAAGTCATTTTTACTGTTTTGATTATATTTTTAGAATTCTATCGCATTTGTCATAGAGAATACATCAGAGAACGTGTGTTTCATTTGGATTTTAATTTTAATTAAAATTCTCAAGGTCTCTTTTCTGATAGTGATTCCTTTCCAGATGGAAATAAATTTAACTATCTCATAATCGAAGGAAAAATGTTGCAGCTACCAAAGAGAAAAATAAAGAAGGCAATGAATCAATTGCAGTTAATAAAAATAAATTCTATTTAAAATGCTATGCTTCAAATGTTGATGAGATGTACGATGCCATGATAATTTTGATTATTATTTTTCTGTGCAAACATCGAAGTATCAGATTGAAAATGGTAATTTGGAAAGCCTATACATGCATTATTACCCCATGAAAGGTTTCACAGTTTTTAATTTCGATTGTACATTGCATAATAGACTCTTCGGTGATTCCTTAATATATATCATTTTCTTTATTTTCTTGGAACATTCTAATTATTCACGAAAAATATTTTGAATTAAGTTTTGTTTGATTACCAGAAAGCTAGAACAGAAGTGTTCATATGAAAAGATTGCTATTATAAGTTCCCTTTATAGTTTAATGAAAATGTTTTCCATCCATTACAGAAACACCTCGTGAAAGCTTGGCAATGACGCGACAAAAAGTAGATAGTGTTAACCTGGCCAGCAACTTAACCGCCGTCCATCTGACTATCATCATGTTAGCTACCGTCCTCTGCTCAACAACTGCCTTTTTGATCATATTTCACTTCTGTCGTCAATCCAGAATGAAAGCTGCCATTGAAAGCTCTCCTAATCTGGCTTGCTCAGAACTTCTGACGTCCACTTCAGAACTATCCGAGAAAAGTCCGTCCGCCAGCCCCGAAGATTACCTTTATAAGAGTTTTATTTTCCGTTCCACTTCATCACTCCAACAACCAAAGCTCAAATGGGACCTTCCGCCGAAAGTTGAACCTGCAAGTACTGCATCACCAATAAGACGTCGTAGTCGGCCAGCAATTAAAAATGGTCAGAGAGAAAGTGCAACCCCATTAACTGCTTCTTTATCTGAGTTGTCTACTGCTTCTGATGATGGTTTTGAATATGATTACTATGACTATGGTTGTCACCAGGAGCCTGGGTCTTTTTTTTGTCCCGATCCTGTTCTGCTGGGTTGGCCTCCTTTTATTCCTTTACCTCCTCAAGGCATGGAAGAATTCGGTGATTATCCTCTGCAGCATTTCACGCCTTCTCCAGAGCCTACCTAAGTCTTGAAAGCGTTATACGCAGATAATTGTACATCGTTTCCTACTTTACATCTGAAGTTGAGTACGATTATGATAAAAGTTTTTTAAATGAGTATAATTATCGCAATTATAACCTGGCATGTAAATTTTCTTTCTACCAAGCCATTTAAAAACTGTGAAATAATTTAGGGTTACCCATTGAAGCATTTTATATTTAGACAGGATAAATATTATACCAGCGTCGTCGATACTGAACTTGAGGCGTAAAAATCCATCTAACTATTTTAAATCGTTTCTGTGTGTTTTAATAAGAATGAAGGCTTTTTAAACAGAGCACACTCCTTAGATTTCCTTTAATTGAACCCTTTTGGGGAATGAGAGAACTGAGAGTTTTATCCTAGTCATATACAGAGCATAGTAGCACCACATATCATCTATTGGACTCAGATGTTCGAATAAAAATTAATTGCACAACCTCATTCGAATTTAGCTTCCATTTGCAATTTACATCTCATTACCAAAGAAATTCATCAGTTTTTGAATAACATAACAATAAAATCAAGCCTCGTGATAATGCCTTAATCTCATAAACACCTATCGCATTTCAAGATTTTCTATTTTCTGTATAATATTATTTTCTTGCAACTATGATTCTGAGGCATATATATATATATATATATATATATATATAAATCAGTCAGCCTCAATATCCTTAGAAGCGACAAAAATTTAAAAAAAAAACCACTTTTAAAAGTGTGAAATACTAGGCGTTTTTTAGAGTAAAAAGGAAGTAAATTGCTTTTAATTTAAATATTCAAACATTTTGATATTTGATTTTAAAAAAACGGTAGATTTCCTCTAGTAATATAATTCTTTTCCTTTTCTCACATTTGATACGCACTAAAGAGTGTTTCATTATTATTCTGTTTACAGTCTGTAACATACAGAGCAAATCTTCAAACCTAAAACGGTAGTCATTGTTAACTCTCATTATTGTGTTCTTTGTCTACGTAATAAATATGTGATATTGTTTTTATTTTTCAGCACTTTCTTAAATATTATTTAAGTATTAGAAATCCTTTTAAGCTAATATTTTGTGCAATTTTACTGAAGTTGAGTTTTTAGTATTTGTATCGTATTTAATAAAAAGATTTTGTAACAGTGGTCTGAAAATCTTTTGATTATTTGTATTCAGGAATTTGATAAGAACGATTTTGATATTCATTTTTTTGTGTCAAAACGCATTTTTAATATAATTTAAAATATAAGAATATATAATTGTCATCAGCTTAACGCTTAACTTAATTATCATTAGCCTAATAAACTAGCACTAGTTTAATTGCAATTAAGTTTCTAAATTTCTAGTAATATTTTTTTGACATGGGTTCGGAACAATTATAATATCCAAGAACAATTATGATGTATAAATAATAGCAAAAACGTAATCGGTAACATTTATGTTGCCCTGTTGCTTCTATGAATGCACAAATTAATTCAATGAAACAGCATTATATCACATTTTTTATGTTGAATTGAATTTAAATGTATAAAACAGTGTTAACATCGGCAGAATATATTTATATACTTAAGTTAATTTGCTTTTTAAACATTAAAAAAGAAGTAAAAAGAGTTTTAAATAAAAATTATTTATGATCCGATGACTTCAGCCTACTTCTGA
This sequence comes from Argiope argentata, assembly GCA_026289955.1. NCBI lineage: Eukaryota > Metazoa > Arthropoda > Arachnida > Araneae > Araneidae > Argiope > Argiope argentata. Next base: position 3,334,589 of record JAOUZG010050771.1, read on the forward strand.
AACACACGATTCCATCAGCTTAATGAAAGGTACTTTGAAAAGAAAAACATGAACTTTCATTTTTCCATTCACTCATCCTATGTTGTCTGAGACGACAAGATTTTTTGGGTTCCTAATGTATTGTTACGAATCTGCAATGTTGCTTCCTTGCGTAATTACTTTCATAGAAAGTTTTTTCAGATATTTTAAAAATACTGATTGCAAATGACGATCCCGAGAATTTAGCAGCAAAAATGAATATTCTTGAAAGTACAGGATGATATTTCTATTAAGATTACAGATACGGCGATAGTTCTAGAAGGCTCTATATCCGATAGGAAAACCTTTATAAAGAATGAGATGAAAGCGAAAGAGGTCAGACGTCAACAACGATACTGATTGTAAATAACGATGCCAAAGAATTTAGCAGCAAAAATGAAGGCTTTTGAAAGTACAGGACGATATTTCTATTAAGAATACAGATCCGGCGATTGTTCTAGAAGGTTCTATACCCGATAGGAGGACCTCTATAAAGAATGGGATGAAAGCGAAAGACGTCAGACGTCAACAAACTCTAGCGATTAAGGAAAGTTCATGCCACTCACCAAAAGCCGTGGCTTAAATTCTTCCATTCAAACACCACTATAGGATATATCCTGCCAGAGGACACGGTTCAGTCTAGCTCCATCCACTGTATGGTTACGATGTATCTCAGCTTATAGTAACGTAAGAAAAGTCAAGTTCCTTATCCAGTTTTCCATCATTAAGGGGATAGTCCTCTTCCGAGGACGGGAGCCCCGATAATCCTATCATTGAAGTTGAAGAAATTGAAGCCACTACAGGAGATAACTTCTGATTGAAACAAACTCTCCTTTAACTCCACAAGTCTTCAACGAATGATGTCAGTCGAGCGAATTCTTTCTTTAGAGAGTGGACTAGGGAGCGGGTTCTTCAGTTGTTGCATTCCGAGCGCTTTGCTGTCTACTATTGAATGGCGGATTTCTACAAGTACTTTGTGGACTCTTTGGCTGCGCTGTATTTTGGGACTGCTTGCCGAATGAATCAACATCAAGCAAAAGTACACTGTACTATAAGTTCGAACAGAAATATTTCGATTCCAACGGCAATTTAGATTTCAGTTTACCAATCCGATTTCGACCTAAAAAAATCTCTTCCCTGAAAGCCCACTATAAAATATATTGTAAGATGCATTGTCTATTACGCAAATGCGAGCTCTATTTCTCGGCGGATTCTTGAAAGATTGCATGTTTTTTATGAAAAATTCTAATTTCAAAGTGTAAAATCATGTGAACATTCCGTGAATACATTTACGAGTTGAAATAATTGATTTTCACAGACAAAAGGGATAAAAGAAAGGATTAATTCTCCCATCCTAATCCATTGCAGACCAATAGTTTCTCTGATTGACAGAGTAATCAATGTATCGTTATATGATGAAAATGTAAGCCCTTTTTCTCGATGGAACCTTGAATTAACATGCTTCTCTGTGCAAACTTTCAAACTAAGCATGAAATTGCATGCATTTTTCAACAATATATTTTTGGAAAGAATTTTGTCTTGAAAATAAAAGGAGTAAAAAGAATGGAGTTCAAACAAAAAAAAAACAAACAAATTAACTGTATTAATAAAACTGTATTCGACCCAAGGAGCTAAAATTTCTATGGAAGTAAACAATTCTCCGAGCTCGGCTAGAGACATCTCAATTCACATCACACTTTGACATTAGCTTCTTCCATTTGCCATTACTATTCCATTTGGGAGTAGCTTCTTTAAATGCACAATGCTATCAATTAAAGTTTATTTGGTACGAATGCAAGTTCTATTTTTCGGAGAATTCTTATCCGTTTGTGTGATGCAGAACTTCGGAGAGGGGTGCTAGCTCCAATGTCGACATCGTTACCTGACCTTGGTTCAAATTACGAAGTCCTTCCCAAATTAGCCCTAGTATTGCTTTTCAATGGGATATTAACCGCTTAACTGTTTTATTTTCTTTACTATCCAATAAGAGGACATCTTCTATTTTAGGAATATATTTTTATTTTGTTTCAAATGTAAATCCACTGAATATATGAATTATCTATGTATTCGAAGTAATTTTCAAATTGAGTTACAATCATTATGGATGGTTTATTTTTAGCTTATAGTTATCAAAATTCAGTAAATCGATGCACGTATGGCATATGGGTAAAACTGTTAAGTGGTTAATGTAAATAAATAAAACAGAATTTCGAGGAAATTCTAGATGTTATTTTTGCAAAAATTTATTTTGAATCTTGAAAATTCTTTGAAAATTTTTAGAATATATTCATGAGCTGAAAAATGTAAGAAACCTTTTAAAATTAAAAAAATGAAAGACGCAACATTATGAAAACACTGTATACGAAGCAGTTCATAAATTTTGATCAATCGAATATTTATTATGTTTTTTATGAATTTACTGGTATGGATAAAAATAATGGAATGATCTAGTTCAAAAGGCATTTATTGACATAAATTTGTTTTTCACAAATAATAAATAAATTTAATTCGCTTTGAAATTTTATAAATTAAAAATACTATGAGAGTACAAAATTCAAACCTGAGACTAATCTAGAAGTACTACTCAGTTCGACTAAAGGTACTTCGATACCACGTGGAGTATCTGTAACAAAAACCTGCTCAAAAATAGAAAATTTGTAATATGTGCCCAATAATATTGAAAAGTGTAGTACTTAACTGCTGACAAATTAATAAGAGTTTTTTTTTTAATTGAGTCTTATCCGGCGGTTTCATTTCTCAGTAGAAGAGAAGATTCCTTTGAGGGCGGACATGCTTTTTTTCTTACATTTCAGCACTATTATAACCTTTTACATTTTTTTAAATACTGGGAATTTTTTAAATGTTCATAGAACCTGTATAATATTTTAAATTATAGTTGTAATGGGTGATTCCAACAAAAAAGTATTCCGCAAACAATTGACCTTTTTTGATTTTTTTTTCTTTTGATTAATTTCATGACAGTCTCTGGTCTGAAGTGAGGTTCTACTAAAAATGCTACTTATTTATTATTTTTCGAAAATAGTATTATCATATAAAACTTCGTGGTTTCCCTTTTGGATTGTGTCTACCTTTTGAAAAATAGTTTTTGCCATCAAATAGTCGATACATGTCCAGACGCTTCTTTTCAAAATCAAAGACTGCCTTATAAATCACTGGAGCAGAGATGAATAAAAAGTTGAAAATAATTTTGGAAGTATGTACAGTTAGACATATACACCGGTGGGAAAAAAAGTTTCGAATTTATACAGATGAATTAACGAAACTATATATGGAATTCATACATCTTTGAAATAAAGAATTTTCAATTATAAAAGCTTCAATTTAGGGGTTACTATAATTGAGCAAGATACGTATTCAAGGGCTAACTATCAAAGGATTCTGCCAAATACATAAACAAATGTGTCAGATTGAACTGCATAAAGTGCTACAAATAGGTCTACAGAGGTGTCTTGAGCAGTGAGTGATCCTATAACAAACTTCTCAAGACAAAAAGCAAAGAAAAAGAGCAAACCAAATAGTAACGAAACCCTAGAAGTTTTACTTCCAGAGACGTTCGAAGACCATTTTGATAGAAACTTAAAGAAGAGCCATGGAAAAAGGCGAATTTGAGGAAGAAGACGAAAATTAGACTGGTGAGCAATTGGATTAAAACTATAAATCTACTATAGGGATTAAATAGATATCAAATATAAAAATATGTATCTTATAAATTGATTTCTATAAATGATTAGAATATTGTATAAATAAAAATGCATCTTGTATGAAATTGGGTATGTTAAAAATCAGAAATTGGCAAGATGGCACTGAAGAAGAGGGTCGTAAATTTTGAGCAAGTGAAATTTATTTTCTATTTAAAAACTCAACAACATACATGTTTTTTTTTACAAAAAAGTCGTGAAAAAGAAATGAGTGAAAAGAAAAACTTTTCTGTTCTTTCAATTGACCTCCATAAGGCGGATATCTAAAATATCTTTGTATTTCAATATATTTGAAATATCAAGATTTTTTTTTTGTGTGTGTTATATATTTTCTAATTGGTCCTAGTAGTGATAAGTATGTAACATTACTTTTTATTGTTTTGAGAAGTTTAGATTTTTTGAAAATAATTTTATTATTGGTGATTTTAATTTATCTCGAAATGATAATTTAATGACAACAATTGCCCGAATCTAATCTTGAGAAAATTATCTTCTTTTACGCATCATTATATTTTGAAAATATTTAACGCCATTTTTAATAGTTATAACAAATATTTGGATCCGATTTAATCAAATATTTGATTGTCTCATTTTAATCGACCAGATCTTTGATTTTGATTATTCTGCACTGTTGGTTTCTATTTAGAGCCTATCCCTTCTAATAAGCGAAATATCGATGTTTATAAAAATGACTTTAAAAGAGCTGATTTTTGAGAAAGAGATTTTTGACAGTTGAGATTGACTGGAATTTTTTGCGCTGTTTTAATGACATAAATAGTGCTGTTTTTAACTTCTTTAACCTCAAACAATTCTTTAAAAAAATATACTGCAAAAATATTTATAACCTTTCCTTCTAAGTACTAAAATAAAACAAAAATAGTATTAAAAAGAAAAATAATTTTTAAGTTAGCATTAAAGATTGGAGATTCAAATGCTGTCAAAGAATGTAGATCTTAAAATTCTATTGTACATTATCAACCCTTTGACTAAGAAAAGTAATTCGATGCATGATTATTCACCTAATACAGAGATTTTTTATCAATTCCTACTATTTGCTCATACTCTCCCTGATATATATATATATATATATATATATATATATATATATAAAATCTTGTTCAAATTTTCAATAGTTAATAAAATACTTTTTATTCATCCACTCAAGTTCAAGTAAATTTTTTAAAACTTGTAGTAGATGACATTTTAATACAGTCTTTTCAAGTATTAAATCATTAATGTTTTATTAATTAATTAAAAACTAACTTTCTGGTCAAAAATCTTCATTTCCCCATAGCCAAATAAGTGACGAATTCAATTTGTTTTTCCCATGCTAATGAGGTTAGGCGTAACATGTTTTAGGCCGATTATTTCAAACGATTTTTTTTCTAAATGTTTGATGCATTTAAAATTAAATATAGTTAATCGATTTTTCAGGTTCAGTTCATCGGTTAATCGATTTTTCGGGTACTGGGTGAGAAGTGAAGATTATTTGTTCCAGATCTAAATTACAATCTGTAGATAAATGGATGAAAAGCATGAATGAATTCCGCCCCGTAAAAAGGATTTCTGACGTGTATAAGCTAGAAGTCAGACTTCTGTTCTCAGGTACTCAGGGGTCCTCGGGAGCAACTGCATCTATCCTTCCGTTGTAAAGCGGAACAAGGGAACAACTACTACAACAATTATAATTATTTAATAAGAAGTAACTAAAAAAAATTCCGCAACTTCCTAAATTTTTCATGATAATCTAAGTAGGAATTGATTTAAAAAATGTTTTTTAAATTACTTGTTTATGTATTAAAAGCATAAATTTTCTCAATTTCTGTTTTCTAAACTTAATCCCTTCGCCTAGAATGACGTGTCTAACACTCGCATCGAATTACTGAATTTTTAGTATCAAGTTAGCAATCAGGTGACAGAATTACGTATTTGAAAACGCAAAAATTATTTAAAAACACTTCAATCTTATTTATTAACAGACGATTAAGATTTTTTACGCTTGCATACATATTGTTCTTTTGCAAAATAATCGGGAAAGGATATTAAAAAAACATTCGTTTTATCTTATTGAGACCCCAAATGCTTCTTGAAAAATTGTTTTGAGGTTTCATTTTACATGAAAACTGATGCAAAACTGTGATACTATTTGATTTTAATAAAGAATAGTGATTGAAATTCGCTGTTGAAAACAGATATCTTTATATTACAACATAACTTTTAGTTTGATCTTACGTTGTTAAAATACACTTTATCCTGCCATAAAAATAATTCTTAGTTTATAAAAGAATTATTTTTATGGCAGGATAAAGAGAAATAGCTTTCTGTTATTTAAAAAATATTTCAGATATTCTGCAATTTTCCGAGAGACTATTCGATATTAAAATTCTTTGGTGCAGCATATTTTCCTTTCTTAATTAAAATAAAACTGTATACGATAGAAATATTTTTCTTATTATATTATTCCTTATTAAAGAATCTTCTATTAAAAAATCTTATTTATGTATACGCTGCTTCCATATATATTAACTTTGTCTTATAAATATTTCAGTTTACTGAGAAATACGAAAGAAAGGTTTTAATGAAAATGCCGTGAAAATTAATTAAGTGCTTGTTTCTTGATCAATTAGAAACTATATTTACTAGTTTGGAGAGATTATTTTATTTTTAATGTTGTCATTCATACTCAATGAAAATATTATAGATGATTTAAGTCGTTTCATTTTTTTTCTCGCTGTTGCCAATCACAATATTTAATTAAATTTCGTATTCTTTATTGGTAATTTATAAAAGGAAAAAAAATAGTTTTTGATAGATTTAAAAAATCTTTTTGTTTAAGTTGTAATTTGCCGAGAAACTACGACATTAAAAATCTTTTGGTGGAATTAAGACATTTATTTTAATTAAAAACAAAATTCTTGACGATTAAAGGATTTTCTGTAACAAGTTTTATATAAAAGGGGTTTTTTTGTTAAAAGTATTTGATTGCAAAAATCTTATTTATGTAGCGTTGCAAATCTGTTGAGGAGTACTAATTTCGTTCCGAACAACATTAGGTTCAACAGAATTCATACAAATAAAAAAATAATAAAAGAAAAATTAAAAGACTTTAATTATGCATAGTTTCTTAAAAGTACAAAATTTTGATACAAAAAGTGGCTTCAATTTATTTTAATCAAACCAAATCATGAAATAACTTTCTATATACCTGAATTGAAATTATTCATTTTTGTTTGAATTCCAAGAGAATATCAATAATTTTTCTCTCCAACATTTAATGAGATTTTGGTTAGAAGGTAATTTTTCAAATAAATACGTACATCAAAGATGATAAGAATGAACGTTTTTTTTCTCATCATGAGATATTTGTTCTGAGAGGTCTAAATTTTAATCAGGAACTGGACTTCTTTTATTTTTTAAAACGATTAAGTGCTTAGTTAATGTTCCGAGTGCATCAGCTAAACTACGATTCAAGGATAATCGTTAGAAACACAAATTAAGTGGCAACGAAGCAAATAATTTACTGTAATATATTTTTGAAACAAAACAATAATAGTTTTCTTTATGTTTTCAGTTTTAATTTTGAGCCATGTTTTTGTGCTCAAAGAACTTTATACTACTATCGAAAATCAATTTGGCAAATCTAATATAAACAATAAAAAGCTTCAATCATCTCTAATAAATCACTCAGTAATGCAAAGAAAAGTTAGTTTAGTAAGCGAGATTGGACAAGATGAAGAATGACTTAATCTGTGTTCATTTTACTCATATATCCACACCTTACTTATACTACTGAGTAAGATTCCACACTGCTAGACATTAAAAACTTATGATAAAGTTACTGTAGACATTTCATTGTTAGATTACCTCCCTATATTTTGATTGACGCATTGTAATTTGCAAGATTTTTAGCGTATCATCTCATGGACTAATACTTTTGATTATTCTTTGCTGCACATGACTACTTTAAACAATATGCTTAAAATAATAATTATTTATTTATATCTTAGTCCTATCACAAAAATCAGACTTTTAACCCTTCCCATCCGAGCAAGCTGGTGACTTACTCATCCTGTCCCAGATTCTTTTTAATGTCTTTTTTTGAAGTCTATATCGTTTTTTTTTGTATTTACTTTGTATGATTTTATGGAGATAAAAGATTCATAAACTGTCCCATAGGATGCATAAGGCATATAGACCAGCAGTATATTTTACACTCAAGTAAATGAAAGAGATACTGGAACAGAAAGAAATACACAATATAAAGCAACATAGACAATAGCCTCGTGATAAAAAAACAATTGTTACAAGGAAACTGAAGTTTCATTGGTATAAAAACATTTAAAATTTCAGCCTCTCAAAAAAACATATAGTACTCCACGTGTATAAAGATCTACGTTGATCATCTCCCAGAAGACTAGATAAGTGTTGAAAATGTCACACAGGATGGATAGATGGAAGCTTACTGAGTGAATAAATAAATAAATAAATTTTGGCCATAAAAAACTTTTTTTTTCGTGTTATTACGTAAATTTTAAATACAACTCTTTCATTAAATGTTATTTCTTGAATAGTATTAATGTGTTTCGACATCAATAGCAAGCATGATTTGTAGCGCCATCTGTAGAAAATTTGTGAGATTAATGTCACAATTAATTAATGTCTGTTTTATGCATTCAATTTAAAACTTTCTCTTAGCAATCGGGAGCATGAATGAACAAATAAAAAAAGATTAGCATTGCAGAAGTTCATTTTAATTTAAAGCAATATAAAGTTCTGATTATATGATGTACATTCAATGTTTAATTAATAAATGTCCTATTTTTTACTTTCAAAGAGTATAATTAATTCATATCAGGGAGTATAATTAATTCTCACCAGAATTATCTCTATAATCCATCTATGCTCAAAGCCTTCCTGTATCAATGTAAAATGATTCCTTTGTTTTATTTTTAAAAATCCCAAAACAATTTTGAATGATACTAAAATGAAAATCTATCTAATTTATCTAGTTCAATACAGTAAATGACTGAATTGAAAAGGGCTTTCTAATAACATAAAGAAAAAAGACAGCCATTAAAAACTGAATATATTAAAAATGCTCAAATGTTAACATGCTCAAATTTTCCAAGTTTCTCTTACTTATTAAAAATCCACCAGGGTGATAGTGTGAATAAAAAATAAATCATTTAATAAGTATTTAAATAGTTTAATCAAGTACTTTCATGATACAACAAAACTCTTATGTATAAAAACCATCGAGAAAATGAGTATTTACTGAATATAAATGAGTGTAATAGTTCTTTATAGAGAAATAAATAATGTTATGTTAAAATATAAAATATTTCACAGTTTTTTAGTAGTGTCATTAGGTCGAAGAAAATTCCCCTTCGATCACTTCGCCGCTCATGAGTCGAATAGTCCTGAAAAAGAAATTAAATTTACAAATGATTACGTTAAATTATATAATTATTATTATATTAAATTACGAATGAATTACGTTAAATTATATAATCCTCAGAAACACAAGCGGAATTAAAATTTATAATCCTCAGAAATTATATAAATTATATAATTCTCAGAAATTATATAAATTAAATTATATAATCCTCAGAATTACAAGCGGAATTAAAATTTATAATCCTCAGAAATTATATTAATTAAATTATATAATCCTCAGAAATACAAGCGGAATTAAAATTTCAAACATTAATTTCGCTCTATTTAACAAAAAACAATTTTTAATAATATTACCAAATTACCTTTGTTATTATTGCTGCTTCAAATCATTTTAGGTACGTAAAAATTGTTTCATCTCTTTCCTCCCTTTTTAAATAAAAAAAGACGTTATGCGCCAGCTCAAATCTCATACTTTTTGCTTTTTTATAGTCATTAAATTAAAGAGTCATTAGTTTAAAGCCATTAAAAATAAGTCTATATCGTAATCTGTGGGCTCTTATACATGTAGCTGAAATTTTTATTGTTCCGCTCAGTTAAAAGTACCTTACAAGATCACCACTAGGAGGAATATTAGTATCAGATCTTTTCTTCTTTCATCATTTTTTTAAAAGCATATCAGATTTAAGATTTGACCGGACCGTTTCTAAGGTAAAAACGCATTACCATGTATCTATTCATTATTACATGAAAATTTAAGTTTTAAATGCCTTAAAATTTAAACCTGAAATACAATTTTGAGGAAGAATAGTCTTTAGATATTCAATTCCAGTTCTTTAGGGAAATAAAGGAAATGAATTTTAAATCATTTGGTTTAAAAGTAACAAAAATGAGGTCACGTTTGTTGACGGCATAAAGAAAGGGTTCTATTCAAACAAGAAATTTAATTCAATCATTTATGATACTATTGAGGTTCAAATTATCATTAGTATCCTAGAGTGAGAAGATATTATGTAGGATGAGAATGTACACACAAGTTTTATGCAACCTCCGCTATCTAAAAGTGAAAAGCAGCAGCTCATATCTATGGCACTATTTGGTAGTGACTATTAGCATTTCCTGTGAACCAATAGAGTGCACCGCTCATCAAAAAGCGACGATGGCAATACATCACGTTATTCTACGGTTTTTATGAATATTCTTCGTCTACAATATGAGAATGATCTCTCCTTAACTATGGAGTTAAGAGTGACGAATTGAAATCCCAACATTTTTATTTTAAAAAAAATCGAAATTTGTTCTCCCACTTTGTTAGATCAAGAAAAAAAAATGTTTTAGAGGACATTTTTTGAAGGGACCGATAGTTTTTTAAAAAACTTTATTTCTCAATCATACAGTATCTGCAGTGTAGAGGACTGAAACTTTTATTTTCCGAAAGCAATCGTACAGTGTAGAAAAATCTGCTTTAATTTCACAGATGATAAAGAATGCCGATGTTTAAAACAAAATTCCTTTCATTGCGTTTTGAAACATCTTATACTATCCATGAATGGCAATATAGGTCTTTCTTAACTTAAACAACTACAATCTTAAAGTAATTCTCCTTTAAAATAGGTTCTTGAGTGATAAAAATATATTAAATACACCTTGAACAAAATCTTATTATAAGCATAATTTAATCATATGGAAAATTTGATTATTTACTTAAAAAAATAACAAATAAAAAATGAGAATAAATCTCACTTAAATCAAAACCTCCTTGATTGAGTGAAATTGCTATCGTGACAAAAATCAAGAAGATGCCACAGCATGCATTGGAATACCTCTAAGGTTGCTGAATCCTTCTGTCTGATTTCTCAGTTTTGATTTAGATGCGTAACTTACTTCAACGCATACTTAACAAGGATTAATTTCTAAAGAATTATCACTATCTATATTGAAATAATTCATAAAATAATGCCGAAGACAAGTTTTCTTTCTTGCTCTAAATTTAATGTAAATGACTCTAATCTCTAAGAAAGCTTGACAAAAAAAAAAATTCAAAGTTGATTATCTCATGGTTCATAAAGTCGATAAAAATTTAGCTTTTAAATTATCAGTTTTTTTAGAAGATAGTTTCGTTGAGATAGAAGAGAAAATAATTGAGTAAAACTGCTTTCTAATGACAAGATTTATGAGGCAAAAGGCTATTGCAATTAAGAATGAAATATGGCAATTTCCGATATTTACCTCCCATTAAAATCGGGTAATGGTTCTCCGCAGAATGACAAAACTGTACTTTCTGGGAAAAACTGTATTTGCCTTGAGTTTGGAGTTTCCAGTTCATCAATAATCACAATTTTTGGTTTTTTCAAGAGACAACGAGCGATAGAGAAAAGATGTTTTTCTTCGGCACTTGAAAGAAATGCGTTAAAAAATATGAGAAATATGTTAGTAACACTTCACAAAGAACGTTCTTTATTGCAATTGGAAACAAAAATAAAACTAAAAGTAAGCAAAAACAAAGCTATGCATCTACCATTTAAACAATGGAAAAAAATGATTAATCTTTTAGTAAATTGGATTACTCAGCTTTAAATGGACTGTCATTTATTATCTTCTTTTCTTTTGACAAGTGTCACGATAAAATGCTTTTTTATTTGCGTGAGTTTTGTATTCATAAGCTTTGATTTCATTTTATAATCTCAGCTTTAAAAAGATGACTTTTTATTTTGAGTTTGTGATGCATTTTTATGAGTAAAATGATTTTTTTTATAATTGATACAAAAAAAGCTCTTTTTTAGAAGTTATAATGTCATACACTTCTCAACAGAATCAAATTTAAAATAATTTAAATGTGAATAATCTGAAAAAGGGGAATTTGTTGGAATTTCTGGATGAAGGTTTTAACTAGTAATTTAATATTTTTCTAAAAAAGAAATACCATTACAAAATGTCGTATCCAAATTTTAAATAGTTCCCTGTAACTAATGTAGAGCATTTTAAAGACATTTAATAGAGTTTATAACTGAAAAGCTTCTGATCAGTGATATTTTGAAACTAATTTGCTATTCTGATAATGTTTAAAAATGAATAAGCTTTGATTACTTGAAAATTATTTATAAAGGCCCTCATACTAATAAAAGAGAAAAATAAAAACTTTGCAACACTTTTCTTTAAGTAAAGAAATCGTAGGTTTTGAAGAAATGAACTAAAATTCATTTAAAACACAGAGCAGATATTTTCACTATCCAGTGCTTGAGGTAAAATACACACATTTATAAATTTGATTCTTTTCTACCAAAATATTAATTTTAAAATTTTATGTATCAAATTTTACATTCTCTATCTTTTTCCATGAATCTATTTTCTTTGGCAACTATTATACAGAGAAATTATGAGCATTTCTGTAAATGAGAATTAAAAGTATTTATATTTGCAATTTTTTAAACTTTTATAATGTCTCAAAAGCTTGTTATATTTTTTTAGAAATTTCCTGCGTTTGTTTTTAGGAGGTTAAAAGATACACAGATTGCTATGTCATGATTATATAATTATATCATACTAATGAATACGCTTATGAATTTTGTATAATTATTTTTTGAAAATTGTTGCACATGTTTTTTTTATTTCCTGTAAAAAATAAAAGAACATTTCTCTCTTTTTCATGAGAACTAATATTACATGCTCTTCACATCATACAAGGCTTCAACAAAGACCTGAGATGTATCTCAATTTTGTGTCTACTGAATCGCACAATACTGATACGAACGGATTGTATACTAACTAAACGCAACGTTTTTCCATATTCTTATTAATTTGTATTGTGAATTCTTTAAATAGAGTCATACTCATTTTCATGGATGTAAGTATCCTAGCTTGCCAAAATAGCGTATGGATGAATATATTTGGTAAATAAGCAAAGCAAATTAGTAACAAGAAAATTATTTATCTGAAGGAAAGTTTTGAAAAAAAAAGAGAGAGAAATTTGATTTTTTTTCGCTTTTAATGAAGTCTAACAGTGCTAATAATTTAACAAAATTAATAATTTTAAAAATTGTGACAGTATTTAGAAAGACAAAACATACCTCAAGTAATCTCCTATCACACTGTCCAAATTAGAAATGCTAGATTTCAAATTTGTTAATTCTAGAGCCCTCCACAGCTCATCATCCTTATATTTTTGCTTAGGATCAAGATTCTGTCTAACAGTTCCATTAAAAACTAGGGATTCCTAAAAATAGATTTACTTTATATTACTGGCTTCATAATATTCATTTTATTATTTATTTTGTATAGTTTATCAGTTTATAGAGTGTCCATGATTCACTGAACACAAAAGATGGAGATTGGTTCATAATAAATATAATAAGCTTGCAAATCTCATATACTATAGAAAAAGGAAGCATTATTCTTAAACTTTAATTTTTAATTAAAGAAATAAAATAGAATCCTAGAGTTTACATATATCTATCGCAAAACGCCTTCAAAATTCAAAGAAAAGTATTGGATTTAGACGTAGAGAGCTCGGAGGCCGACATCAGATCCAGCCATATCCCCACAATCCTAGCATGTATATGGCTAAATTCCTAAAAAATCCCATCAGTTATTATTTGACGACGGATTCTAAAACCTTCCGCACTTTTGCGCATGCATTAGGATGGGTTTAATTCATCAAAATATAGGTGAGAGAAAAAAATGAAAGGAAAGGACGTCATGTTGAGGCACTTCTACATGCTCGTGGGGGCTCTACACGATATTAGATTGGAGTACCTGCTTTTCTGGCACTTCAGTGCATATATTATGGCGAACAATGCTCTAGTTGAGTTTATTTAACTTTTCATCCTATTTGATACTACAAACATTCTGCTCATTGTTTCATTGCATACTATCAATGCACATGTCAAAATTAAGCATTTATTACCTGTGGTATGATAGCAAGACTGGAACGTAGATCTTTGAGCCCAAGATTGCTGATATTGATGCTGTCAATGATAATTTGTCCTTTCAATGGTTCAATTAATCGGAATAGAGTATATAAGAGCGTAGAGGTTCCGGATTCTTCTTTTCCAACTATAGCTACCTAAGAAAGAATAATTTCCATTTATCTTCTTTGACTGAATGATCTAATTGAGCAGCTTTTAGATTTAATTCTAATCTAATCCTTTTTATATTTTAATTCTTGAAGGAATTTCATAATTCGCTCGGAGTTTCAGCAGATAAAAACTATGACGAATAAAGCAAAAATGTTTATAGAATGTTATAGCTATAAAGAAATTAGTTTTGAAGTACAGTCATTTTTTAGTTACAGTCATTCGATGTTGACGAAGACTTCACGTAACTCAATCAAAGGATTAGAGGTAAAATTTAATTCTTCTGCGTATACGAAACTTCCTATCTGTTTTGTTAAATCATGTGACAAAGGAGGCACAGGCATGCACTCTTGGAGGAAATCTCAAAATAAAAAAAAATTATTATAGCTTAAGCAAGTAAGTTTGGAATTTATCTCTAAATGCCATTTTTACTAAAATCAACAAACCCCACTTTTTTGCGTTTATCGAGCTCTTGGGTTGACATATAGGAAATACTTTAAATATTGAAATGACTCTTCAATTAAAAAAATGAAACTTCTTGCTGTCTTTATAATTATTTCTAATAATACAATTCACAGATTCTAAAAGGAATTTGAAAATACACAGCGTAATTATATATAAACGAAAGCAAGTGGTAACGGGAAATATTTTTTTAAATTGCAAATATATTTTACAAAACAATTAAGATATGTAATACTCTTTTGCACAATTAATAATCACACATAAATTTCCAATCTCTTACATAAGCTTTCTGTTTCTATAAAAAAACTATCCAAGCTTATATCGGGATACATTTTGCTTGCTTTACATTTTAGTTTTGTTTTAAATATTATTTTTCTAAATAAAATTACAAAAATATCACTTTTACTTGCTTAGAAACAAAACTCAAGATATATTATGATATACAATTAAATTATATGCTTTGTATTTCAAAAAAATCTATTAAAAACTATTTCTAATCTATTACATTTTGGCAGTAAAGTTATATTTTAACTGCATTTAATCATGCGTTGAAAGTTTTGATCGCTTCATTTTGTGCTCTCTTGAATTAAATCATTGATCCGCGATCTGAAGAATTCATTAACATTTTTATTTCCAGGCCAATGCATTTTCCATGGTTTTAGTTCTTTCATCACTAATGGGTGAAGAAGATCTTTTATTCGGAATTTAAATCACTTGTGCCTAACTCTAAAAACAAACTTTAATTGGGTTCAAGTAAAATTTTCAGTTTGTTAAATAAAAAAAAAGACTTTTAACTAAAAGTTGAAAGTTCAAGTAAAATTTTCAGTTAGTGAAGATAAAAAGGAAAAGAAGGAAGCTCTTTGATTGCTTTTCCTTCATAAAAGAGGCAGATAAACAAGAATAAGAGCTATAACATCACTCAGCTCTGCAAACATGCAGAAACAATTAAGCAACTCATGTGCATTATTTTTAATTGTCTTGTAGTTTATTTTTTGAAAAATTAATTTTTAGCAAATAACTGAATAATTAGTATTAAAAAAATAGACTTAAAAAGTCAAACAATATAAAGTATAAAAATTTATTCTGGTTTAGTGTAGCTTAAGCAGTTTATATATATATATATATATAATAGGTGAACGTGTAATTAAAGGGTTATTTATGGTTCGATACATTATTTCTGCATGCTTATTTGCGGGGCTGAGAGATGTTATGGCTTTCAAGCTAGTTTCTTTGCTTGTTTTGCGAAAGAAATGTAGCCAAAGATAATCTTTATTTCCCTTTTAAATTTAACTACTTCAATTTTAAACTTTCATCAAAAAGTTTATTATTTCTTTTTTAACATAATAAACTGAAAATTTTAGCGAAACAAAATATAATTTTGTTTTTTAAGTCGATTGAATTTCCACCGATTTTAAGGATTCATGATTATTATTTAGAGACTAATATTAGGATTTTAAAATAAAGTTTTGCAGACGCCTTCCCCGATAGATTTTAACGTATGTAATAATGTTTTTTACGCAGTGTAAAATAATTTAGCTTAATTTATTAATTCACCTTAACTATACAAAATGATGATAAACTGACCTTAAAAAATAAAATTATATAGTAGAAATAGAGTTATTGTCCCTTTCAATGATATATTTAAAAAAATACTAATTTGTTTTCAAAGTTAGTGAAAAGAAAGGATTTCTAGAAAGATTTTTTTCCATAAAAAAAGAGGTAACATTTTACTTTACAGGCCTTATGGTTTGGATTTCGAGATCTTTTGATTCTGTTCCAATTTTAACATTTGGGATTATCTCCTCTGAACAACATCTGGTTAGTTTCAATTGAAGAAAAAATTTAGAAAATTATAGATTGATGAGATTATTTCCCCTCTATCTAAAATGTCTCATGAAATATTTGAATAAATGTCCTTTACTTAAATGCTGAAGAAAGACATTTTAAAGGGGAAAATTTCATTGGATCCATATATTTGTACATAAAACATTAAAATGGAAGCCATTTGAAATATTCAATCGTAATTACAAAATATAATTACTTTTTTTAAAAAAGGAAATTTCAGAAGCAATCCAGTCCCTTTAATAATAAAAAAAATTCTTAAGTCGCAAATTCAGTAAAATGAAATTTATTGCAATTGATACAAGTAAGTCAGTTACATAATCTGCTAAATGTTTATATAGATACAAAAAATTAGTCATCTTTACAATAAATATTCAAGAATAATATTTTCAACTTTAATTTTTGAAATAGAACTGAAATGATATTACCTTTTCCCCTGGCTCTATAGACAGCGTAATATCATGCAGCACAGGATGCAATCCTTCTCCGTAAGCCGTTGTGAGATTCTGAATTGATATTTGGCCAGGATCGGGCCAAGTTGAGAGAGGTCGGTTGGCTGGATCTTCCCATTCGGACTAAAAATATGCTCATGAATAATAATTATTACAATAACAAAAGAATAAACAAAGTAACTATAACTTATTAAAGTAAATTAATTTTCAATTATTATTGTTTGTCAATGGTAATTAGGAAAAGTATTTCATTGAATGTTTTGTCGATATAGGGCCATTAAAGTAAAATAAGTGAACTTTCCTAAGTGTATATGAAAGAATCTGTAACAAGGATTACAGAGAGAATCAAATGAGTAAAAACTAATTTTTCATATGCAAAGTATTCTATTATAAAAACTTTATTGATATGTGCCATGAAGTAACGTTACATGATTACATAATTATTAACGAAGTGTTTAAATTCTTGTAAATATTAAACAAACTTTAATTTTAAGAAGTAATTCACTTGATCGAAAATACTACCCTTTTTTTCTCGGTAAGAAAATTAACCTCTAGCAAATTTTCCTTCCATTTTTTTATTATAAAGATATCATTTTTTTTCATTTATAAATTTAAAATAGGTAGCATTTTAAATGCACTTTTTTCATGTGTTAATCTCTGGAATTTTCTGGAAGAAAAGGTGGGAATATATCATGAGGAAACAAACATTGCAAGAAAAAGAAACAATTATAATTGTGAAGGAATCGGGACAATCGTTGCGTAAAATAAGAAAAATTGTCTTAAAAACCAATATTTGGTCGTGCAAATATCATAGCGCTTCTGACAAAAATAAAGTATTTCACAATTTCTTTGACCCCCAGATTAGGTTACTCAGATGAAAATATTCAAAAGCATAATAATAAAAACATAAATATTCAAAAGCATAATAATGTTATACTTGTTTTCTAAATACGTAAAAACTACAGATGATTCAAAATTATTAACAGTTGGAACATTTTTCTGTAGTATTAACTCGCTGAAGAAATGGGAAATCACTCTGTTATTTTGTCGCTTTTTTTCGACATGTCTTACAACGCTGCTTGTTCTTAAGCTGATGCCTTTTATTACGCTTCTAGATGCATAGGCCATTTTTTTGATTAATTAAGGATATAAATAAATAGTGTAACTTCATACATCCATTCCTTTTTATTTATATATTTCAGCGTGTTGTTATTCATCTAAATGAAAGATTTATGTCTAATAAAAACAATTGATATAAATAAATTTAAAAAGTCAAGTTTTGTTTAAAAGCGTTTTTTTTCTCTTTATCTGCCTTCTCATACGTGAAATTAAAAGTGCTGAAGTGTGATAGATAATATTTATAGAAAAATGAAAAAAGCGTTAACTTTTGAAATAGCATACTTCTATAATTATTTTTGGATGGAGGAAAAGCAGTCGTACGCTTTTTAATGATAAATATTTATTTTTATTTGATTACTTTTTTTAAACTTCACTAATTTTATAATGCTTTTGATATCGAAGTAGTGGAAGTAATAATCCATGATATGCCTGTCCATTCTGTCTAATTTCTTAGTCCTAAAAGCAAATGTCATGTGATTAGAATTGTCACATAATTACTTTTTGTATCATGACAGCATGCAATGAAAATACAAATTTATAGATTATTTTATGCATTAAAATGAAAAAAAATTATTTTTATAGCAGTAACATGTCAATTTTCAAAAAAGGGCTTTCTTTTATAAATCGATATAAAAAAATGTCAAACTACTAACTCATTACATATGCATTCACACAAAACGTGAGTTGCATTTAATTGCTTCAGTAGAAAACTGTTGACAAGTCAGACTCGTGGACTTGCTTAATCAGTTAAAAGCTAAACGGAATGGTTAAATCTCACGAGGTCATGCTGAGATTCAAAAAAAAAATTACCTCTCTTGGGAACACACCTGTACAAAGGAAATTGTGAGACTAAAACTTAGTAATTATTGTAAAGCAAATGACTACTTATCTCAGAATATTTAAGAGATTAAAGATGGTTTATAATCGTAACCGATTGCTTCACATGTGCGAATCGATGCAGTTTAAGCAAGAAAACTCAACCTACGAAAAATGCTTTTTTTTCATGGGGAGAAAGTTTTTGTTCAGTTTCAAGGATGAATCTTTGAAAAACAGAACTATTATAATAAGGGGCAAAATAGAATTTGGTAATTAAAAACAGGTGAGATCCTAGAATAAGTCAACTTTTTGGGAGTGAAAAATGTAGGGATGTATTCCTTTGCTTTGAATTCATCTAAAATAAAGGAAAAAAATATTTTAATGTTAAGTTGTAAAGACCCTTACATGAGACATTATTTCTAGTTTCCATCATAAATAGCATTAAAATATTATGACTTCTCAAGACTTGAAGTCACTATATGACGTATAAAAAATCGAGGTTTCAGCTGAAGTTAAGCAGAAAAAAGTGTATCTAATCCTTGTCTTAAATCCAATGATTATAAAAAAGGATCTGAAACAGGCATTTGAAATTCATTTGGTTTTTTTTTTTCATACGGGTTCATATTGAAAATTCGGTGCAATGGTTACTGGCATTCTAAGAATGAGTGGACGTGTTAAAGTTTCTATACCTGATGAAAAGTTATACTTTCATTGAAAAGGTTTATAGCAATGGAAGAGCCCCAGTAGGGTTTATTTTTATAGGAAGCAGAAGATAACGTTGAAATAAATAGTGGTTGGTATTTCAAGTCTCCCGAACAATGTCTGTCTGTAAGGTAGCAAATTCCTGTCTGGTTATTTTGCTTCAAGTTTTTTAAAACAAACCTTTCTTAAAATATCTGATATATTTTTTCCTCAGAAAGTGAGATTATATATATGATAGAAATCGCGAAATTTTTCTTGCACTAGAAACATACATTGCAAAAATGCATGAAGAATTAAATAAAAAGTGTGGGGAAAAACCAAAAATCACACTGTGAGTAATTTTACAAATCTATGTAGCAAAATTAATAACATTTTAGGAATTATCGTAAGTACTTCAAAATTTAAATAGTTGTAGAAACGATAGTAAACTGAAATAAAGTAACATAATGTTTGCGCTGATCGATGTCCTAACTTGGCTTATTAGATTAACAATTTTACTTATAAATTATATTTATTTAAATTCTCAAATATTATTACCTATATTTTTTCCAATAAATTTACCAAAACATTTTCTATGTTCAAATTTAACATACTTAAACGTTAAAAAAAAGAACTGAAAAATTCTTTGTAATTGGCGAGTAGATTTTTATAGCCCGAATACAATACTATTAATATCCAAAATATTTCACGACATTAGTTGATTTCAAAACATAACATTAGTTGAGTTAGGTTTTCCTTCGTTAAAATTTTATTTACAAACTATCCCTAATTCAAGCCATATACAGCAAAAGATAAAAATATATATTCACTGAATGAAAAACAGGAAAAATTACGCAATATTTCGAAAGTGGGGGGATCTAAAAGTGTTTTGTATCCGATAATTGTTAACATTTTATTACATACTTTACTTGCTATTGAAATACAAAAGTAAAGCCACTTTTTATAAAATTACTTTAAATAAGGCCAATTTATAATTTTTGAAGATTTTTAAAAATGTTGAATACAAGCTTAATCTTTAATTAAAATACATTTTATAATATAATTAAAAACTTCGAAACTAATTTCACTACCTCTTGCTTCAGCTGGGAAAATGATTTAATTCTTTCAAATGCTATTAAATCATTGCTAAGCATCGAATTCGTATATACTAAGGTCGTCAGAGCTTCGGCTATCTAAAAAATAAAGGAAATAAAACAATGCCTATAAATTCGCACTTCAAAATTTATTTTAAATAGCATAGATTTCATTAATAATGAGAACATACCTGCATTGAGTACACTATGGCTAAGCCGATGAATCCATGCCCCTTATCTTTTTCGTAAAGAGCCATAACAGTTGTCGCAAGCACCAAGAAAGATGTTATAATATCTACACTGCAACTAAGCCACCTATTCACAAAACATTGATTGTTGTAGCAGTTAAGTTTTTTTGAACACTTGCCCAGTGTTAGATAAAATTTTGATAAGAAAATTGCCAATTTGCTCCTCATAAAAATTTAAAGTATTACATTGTAACTGTCTGATTTTCCTAGAAGGTATTCTAGGAAAATAAACAATACCTCATGATAAATGGAAAATTTTAATCAACAAATGTCTTACACCGTTAGGCATCTTAAATACCGCATTTCTGAAATGTTAGTATCATCGTTGAAAAGAGATACTTACAGATATTCTTAGCGGTTATTATTTAGTTGCGAAGTCGGTTGATATTGTTAATAAACTTAACAATCATTTAACAAGAAAAAGAGGGTGTAAGAAAATACAAGAATTAGAGCGATATCTCTGTTAAGAACCTAGATACAAGAAAATTCCAAACTCTGTTTGGAGGATAAAAAAAGGGGAAGTGCTTACACGACGCTTTAAATAATTCTTCCTTTGCAGTTTGATCTCTTCGTGAGCTCTTTAACAGCACTAATTGAAATTGATATAAGGACCTCACAGAAAAACTGCTGAATGTATATCAAAATTTCAATATATTTGGTGAAGGGTAAACTATTTAAGATGCACAGTAGATACATTCCTCTATATTACGAATGCCATTCATAAAGAGTGGCATAGTGTATAAACTGGAAATTCGAGGGGGAGCACAATATAGTTAGTTCATGAAAGCGGTCATACAAATTGTCATTGGGAATTACGGCAATTAAGACTTCTTAATTACAAAATGTAATTGCTTTTAAAATTCTCGATTTAAATTAAAGCGTCTTAATTTAAAATTAATGAGATTTATGTTTCAACTTTATAGTTCTCCTAAATAAATAGAAATGAAGATTTTGAAAACAAGAAATGAACGAGTATTTTTTACTTTCTCCCACAGGAAATATGCAAAGAACATGAAACACTCTGGTGAAAGTCAGGGCTCGAAACCCCTTTCCCAAAGCTGATATTCTGAAACCAAGGCCCGGTATATAATTTTAAAAATAAAATTATTTTTACACAGTTAATGGTACACAAATACATTTCTTGATGAGCATGTGAAAAAGTTTTGGGGAGGCCATTCTCCCTGATTATTGAGACACATTGAGGTTGAACAGGTGACGGCAGTTAAAATGTAATATGTAGAGCTATGTAGCTGGTTTCACACGCTTTTTCGGCGTATTAGTGTTTATGTATTTTCAATTTCTATGTATTAAGAAATCTCTCTACATGTGTTTTTTTCTCAGGAGTTTTTGAATTTCTACTAGAAAACAGCTTTTGAGTATGGAATAAAAATTTTTATATTGCAAACGAAAGATGTCGCTTTAAGAATTATATATATCTATTGACTTCCTTCATAAGAAGGAATATAAACTAAATAAGAAGAAAAAATCTTTCCCTAATTCTTCCTGCAATAGAAAATCTCGGAAGGCTGGAAATCTTTCGGGGAAAAATAATAGTTTCTCGCATTTGAGTCGCACGTTGTTTTGAGCTTCTGTTCTGCGAATCCATTTTCTGCTTTGAAGTGAGATATTTTCTTTAAATTCTATTTGGCTTTGGATTTCTTGGCAAGGATATGTCCTTTAAAAGAAATCTATACCTGGAAGAGAAGCTTAATGTTCAATTTAATAAAAGACGCAAAGTGCTGGGTGTAAAATAAAGATACCGGAAAAAATATGAAATATTGATAACTGTGATATTTGAACAATTTTGACAAGCCGTTGCTATTTGATATTTTAAAAAGTATATTTCTTTGATAATTCAATCGTTGAAACTAAAAATTTCACCATGCGTGGGTGATTATAGAAAGCCATAAAAAATCTATAATGTTTATTTCTGTGCTTTGAACTTTTTTTCTCGAAACTTGAAGTTTAATTATTAAAAAAGTGAAATCGCTTCCACGTAAATTATGTTTTTTTTAAAAAAAAATTACAAATAAAACTGTGAAAATTTTATTTTTATTCAATTCTTACTATTAGCTCACACTCTTCCTGTATAAATATATATTTTGTTCAAATTTTCAATCGTTAATAAAATACTTTCTTTTCATTCAATCAAGTTCAAGTAAATTTTTAAAAACTTGTAGTGGATTATATTTGATGTTAATACATTTTTTTCGAATATTAACTCATAAAATTTTTATTAATTAATTAAAAACTAATTTTCTCTCCTTTATACTTGTTCCTTATAGTAGTTGTAATTGTTAGGTCGGGATAGCCCGGTTAATAGGGAGTTGGATTTGCCTTCTTTGTGCTGTGAGTTCGAACCTGGTCGCAAAGTTCTCCATGACATACCACTGGAGGTACTGAGTCAAAGGTGATCGTTATTCGGGTTCTCAGGGGTCTATATCCTCAGAAGCTACTGCACCCCTCCCTCCGTTGTAAAGCGGAACACGAGAACAAAAGCTGTAATTATTTAATAAAAAGTAACTAAAATAAAAATTTTCCTAACTTCCTAAATTTTCCCTAATATCCAAAATAGGAATTGATTTAAAAAAATGTTTTTCATATTTCTTGTTTTAAATTTAGAGTCTCTTTCTTGTAAAGAAATATTCGCAGTGTCACGTTTCAAGTGCAGAATTCTTGTGACTTCAGGGAGTAAATTAATGAAAATCAATTAATCCAATAGTTAATTAATAATGAATGAATAACAAAAAATTAAATAATCACCTAGATACCAAAAAGAATAGCAAACAACAGTTATTATGAGTGTCCATTTTCAAATGGAAACGTTCGTAAAAATGTGAAAATGACTGAGTTGCTCGGATATGGGAACTTCCATGCAAAACGTCTTCAAATAAATTTGAAAGAGGACAACTTGTTGCTGTCGTTAAATGCTGCAGTTGCTGCCAGGTAAGCAAGTAAAGTTTCTATAATGAATAAAAAGCGAAATCAATAATGTATATATTAGAAATAAATTTGTTTAATAATTAAGTAAGGGAAAATGAATACAAGTGTAACTGCGACTAGGTTGAAGGTTATTTCACATGTTATCTAAAATTTTAATCAAAGAAACTATACATTTAACATCAATAAGTGCCATTATTGTGAGAGCTGTAACTGAATGACACGAATCTAATCCTATACTGAGCAATATAAAATGAATTTCAGAATTTAAAGAAAAATATATGACTTGTATTTGAAAGTTGCCTCATTTTGCTTCGTCCTCAACAACTAAGATCTAAAGCATAGGATATAAATAAATTAAATATAATATGTTGCATTCAGATTAAAAATAATATATTGCTAGAATATTTCAGCAATATATAAGGATTTAAACGAAATCTCTTGGAATAAAATTTTAATGAGTGGTTTCATGTAGCTCTGGAAGACAATACATATATGAAGCCTAATTTTTTAGTAAGAAATACCTATTTTTAATTTCACTAGTTGGTGTAAACTCAAAACAAACCAAAATGAGGCTTATTATATTGGCAGCACATTTTCTATTGACCTAAATAAAGCGAAATATGATTGTCTGGTCATGATTCGTAATCAAAAATATGGAGAAAATCGGCAGATCAAATGTTGGCTTTTGAGAAAATAAATATCACGCAGTTGTTGATCTGTTGCTACGAATAGTTTCTGCTGTAAATAATATGAATTTCTTACAGTTTCACTTGGAAATTCTTCAGAATGGTATTTCTTTTCTTTTTTATGTCGTAAATAGCATGTATAACATGGAATACATGTCAATATTTCAGCGTTTATTTATTTTCGAATTTATTAACCCTCTATGGGCCAAATTTTTGTTTTAACTCCAAAAAAAATTATGGGAACGAAAAATCAGAAATTATAAACCTATATATGCAAATGAAAACAATTTTTGTGTTTAAACAATTTTATTGCGTTCTAATCATTATGTGACTTTCAGGACACACCGGCCTATAAAATTTGCACTTCTGTGTATAATAGCTCATATGTGAAAGTCCATAAAACCTTTTGCATTTGGTGTAAGGCATAAATGTACATGAATCCATAAGCATAGTTTGGTAATCACTGACAAAATCACAAATAATTTCAATTGGATCCAATGGTTACGCTTATTTTTATTGCCAACAGTTTGCACATCAATTATTTTGATATTTCGGGTTGATGAGTTTATCATTGGTCATGAATACTAGTATTGGTTGTGTTTGCAACGTCATAGAATTAAGATTTATGTGCTATCTCATGAAAAAAAACTATAATTATTTTGTAAAATGTCGATGAATTAAAATGTGATCTGAAAGTTACACTGGCCCATATAGGGTTAAGTAAGAAGAAAGTGATTGTATAACACAGTTTGAAGCATTTCGCAGATATGCACATTTGCATTTATCATGTATTTGCGTCGTTCATCGTTTATTTCTTTCTGTGGAAATTTGAAAATTGACACGGAGAATAAATTTGAATAGTATATTGATCTACATTGATTTTAAGTCTATATTTATTTCTGACTAAAGCCAATTACTGTTACCGTATTAAGATACGAATGGGCCTAATTCAAGTTTTTTTAAATTTCATTTAAATGAGCCCATTTATTTTTTTGGCAAGCATTTTAAAGTTACATTTGAAACACAGAATCGGGGAGATAAATTCGTTTTGTTCAACTGATACTACCTATAACTTAAGTCACTCTATTTATTCGCTAATGGTTTAAGTATCAGTTGGAACGAAACGGAGGCATGGACCTCAAGCCTACGAAGAGTAAACTGGAACGTAGAGTAAAAAAATGCATCAAGGTATTGAATAATTCAAAATCCCGAATCTCGCGTCATTTCTTCTGATTTTTTTACTTTAGATAATTTATTTAAATTATACAAATGTTTTATGCATTCATAATACGCTCAAAATAGTCGCTACACATTCAGACCTATCTTTACTTCACAGCAACAAGATTACGATGTGACAATAAAAGCAAGTTGTTTATTCTTTGCAAAAAAGACAATAGAAACAAGTCTTTGTTTATATTGTAAAAGACAATATAAAGAAATCCAATGAAGCATTTACCAATCAAATCTTCATCCTACCTTCCAGTTAACCTGATATCCTACGACATTAATAACCAATTATTAAAATCTCAGGAAAAGGAATAGCTGAAAAATTTTCATCTCCAGTTATATGAAACAAATTTGCGTAAATTTATGAAAATGGGTTTCTCCATTATAAAAGAAATACGTAGATTTAATTGATATTTAAATATAAGTTGATGTTCATAAATATGATTTCAAAATTCCTTCATAAGAATATCGCCTCTATTTAAAAGATTGAAGCATGCACCGTTTTAGATTTCTTATGAATTACGTATTAGAGACAGGATCACTTACTTTGGTCATGCAGACACTTATAACTTCAGTCGTACATTAACCATTAAAATTTGTTTTATGTATCGGATAAATATATTCAAATACATTTTTTGTTGCAATTAGAGTTCAGTATAAACTTTTTGATGAAACTTACTTGTATGACGAGAAAAACGAAGATCAGTGGTATGCAAAAGATTGCTAGAAACGGCGAAACGACAAAAACCACTACTAACAACGCTGGCACTCTGAACACAGCCATGAGCCAAACATAAAATGTTTCAGGAATCTTCTCATCTGCATAGTGGAAATCAGCATCGAAACTGAAAATAGAATTTCAAAAATCTTGCTTTATGAAGACATAAGAAGTAATGCTATATAGGATGTCGCAAGTCTTTGAATGAAAATAGAAGGGATGATTTACACAACGAAGTAAAGAGTATTTGCCATAGAATATGTGGCTCCAAACCATTTGTATTGGTAAAAAAATGAATTATTTCTAGTTCTTTCGGATATTGTAAAGCAGACTCAAAGACGACAGTACAATTTAAACCGCGGAAATACTGAACAGAGCTGCTTTAAAGCGTTATAACTGTGGACTTTGCTACCCAACCCCAATGGTTAAGCAAGGGTTGTCGCACTTCGTTAAACGATTACTCCATGTGATGCCTTAACAATGAAGCTTTTCTACTCATCTTAACAATAACGATTTTCATTGCGAGATTTTCGACACAATTATCAGGTATCTCTTATAGGATTTGCCTCATTTTTGACTAAAGGCAATATAGCGTGTTCAGATATAAAGCGTAGGGTATCTATAATATAATCCCGTGTTAGGGATACGCTGCGTTTAAGAAATGTTCGCTATTTAAAAAAAACAATTCGAAGCGCCCTCATGTGTATATTACATGTCACATTCTGTGGTAAGTCATATTACTGATTCTCCTGCATGCCCGAAGGCACACGAATAATAAATACAGAATGACCGGGCCTCCATAACAGCAACATTGATGGCAACTAAAGCTTAGTCCTAAGGACCATCACCGGTCACGGTACAACCTTTCCCTATAGAAGTACGTCCCGTCATTTATGGAAGAGGCCAGATCACCACATATTTATGTATTTTACAGGGTAGTGAGATCCTACCACCATACTGGAAGCCTTTCATCCTCAATTTGAGGTACCCTCCCTGGGGGGGTCATATTCTGTGGTAACTAGAGCACCCCGAAATAGA
The DNA here is from genome assembly GCA_026289955.1 of Argiope argentata. Lineage (NCBI taxonomy): Eukaryota > Metazoa > Arthropoda > Arachnida > Araneae > Araneidae > Argiope > Argiope argentata. Next base: position 3,362,118 of record JAOUZG010050771.1, read on the forward strand.
CAGCTCAGATTTGTTCGAGAAACATGCAGTATAAAGAGTTGAATTGAATGATTATATCAAAAAAATCACTAAGCACCTGGAGAAAATTACATTTTGAAAGAATGATCATTAATGGCGTCTCATTAACCGACTTCTCTTGAATGCTGTGTTTCTAACATTATTAATCACGTGAGCTTAGCACCTATTGTTTATCTTGCTACATACTTCTATTTCTTATTTCAAGAGCACTCAGACATTCTGTATAAGTTTGATATGCGACATATAATTAAGGTATAATAAAGTAATATATTTGAGTAGTAGTTACCTATGAAGGATTTTTTGTATTGGTTTCATCTCTAAAGCTGTTTGTGAAGTTCTTACAATTCTGGTAAGCAACCAAGTATGGAGTTTCTCTGATGCTGTCGTTGAAGTTGCAAAAATTATCAATCCACAAATGATGGTGAGAAAAACTACAATAATAGAAGATTCGTAGTTTATTATATCTTAATGAAATGTATTGTACATTTACGATAACTCTAATTCTTCTTGTCATGTCCCTTCTCTGCCTATTTTTATTTAAAAATAAAGTAAAACAATATATCCGTACTTAGATATCATTTTGGCAACAATTAATTCTAATTTTATGATATGAAACTGATTTCAAATATTATATATATGCTTAGAAATGCAGCTTTTACCTTACCAAAATTTTACTGCGAAGGGATTCTTCAAATAATGATAATACATTAAGGATAGATTAAACAAAAATATTTGAATTCTAAAGAAGATTCTTGTACGTTAAAAATGAGTGATACAAGAAGTTGAGTAAAGTATGCATGTCTTGCATCAGTGTGATAATTTGAAATTCTTCTCTATATTTCCAGGTTAGGAAAACCTTTATAGCGCAATATTCTTTTTATGCAAAATTCTTGGAATGATTTGACAGAATGATGAGAATATATTGAAACTGCTTTGAATATACTTGAATTTTTGTCTGAATTTCATCTTTTAAGACTGCCGATAGGATAAATTTTGCAGTGATACTACATCGGAATTCATGTGATATCAAAATAGGTGATCATGTAAAAGAAATAACATATAAGGGAAAAGGCTAATTATATAAACTAGTCATCTGGTTGAAGTTTAAAAGAATTTTTTCTTGAAAATTGAATACCTGGTAGTAAATAATTTATGAAAGTTTTCTATTCAAATAGTATTAGCGCAATATAACAACGTGGAAGTAAGGAAAAACTGCGTAGAATGAATACTGATAAATACTTGATCCTAAAAGTTGGAAAAAGAAAAAGGAATGATGCAAATGAAACTAGGCAACATTTTATTTAACCTATTTTACCGAAACTTTCAAAGTGTTGCTGGTAGTTATATTTTATACATCAGGCTATAAGTGATCATAATCGAATTGGCATGGTTGGAAATCTATTTGATGATATCAAAAATTACAGACTGCCCAACAGAACCACCTAGCCTAGAATCTAGTGACTATCATCCATTCCTCTTACTGTAATGTCACGTAAACAGAAAAACAATATACGAATTACTGGATTTCAGTAAATTTTTCATTATCATAACATTTTATATTAAAAGTTTTTAGAACTTTTGAATAAGATTATAAAAAAAACAAAGGAGAATTAATTTTAAAAATAAAGCGTTTTGCACGAATAATAATTCATACTCTTTCGATTTTAAAAATAAGAAAGACTTTATGCATTTATACTTTCTATTAGTTTTAATTAATAATAATTATTATCGGTAATATCCTAATGTGCACATTCTTCGAATCCAAAGTATTCCGTGCCCAGTGCGAAATCATTGGACTGTCACTTTATGCGTATTGGTTCATGTGCTGAATCTTTCAAATAAAAAAAATACGCAATTATTTATTTGATGTTATATGCATTTAAAATAGAGCAGAAGTTTAAAAATCGCTAGAGATTAAAAAAGAAAGATGACATAATGTTGTTTTATCTTACTTAATACTATATTGAAGGTTTAGGCAGTTTCAGACATAAAATGCTTATTATTCTATAACGAGGAAAAAGGTAAAAATTACGCTTTGGAGGAATCTAGAGGATGAAACTTGTAAGTTCAAAATAAGAAGCCAGTGAAAATTGTTTTATCTACAGTATTGTATATTTCCCGTGCCTATTTGGAGCCTGTCTTGTTTTCTAGAGTGTCTCATTTTGTTAATTTCATTAAAAAGTTGAGATAAATAAAGAATACATTTATATGAAAGTAGTATTGATTCCTCTATATTTCACTTACTCTGAGAACAAATAAATCCAGTATATATAAGAAGACTGTCTGTAGAACTTTTTGTTCCATCGTGACGATCTGTCCATTCACTCAGCCAGACACCACTAGCCACCTAATCACAGAGAAATGAACTTGAAAGGCGCGTATATGAATGAAATTATAATGTGAGAGATAAGAATAAATTCAATTGTAAAAATAATACCTTTTAGGATTTTTATACAAACTTACTTCACAAGCGCAAGCTAATCCAGCAATCAAAATTGAGACTGTAGCCAAAGAGAACCCTATCGTTTTGAGAAAATCTGCAATTTTATAGAAAAAGCCCTAAAATAAAAATTTTAAAAAGGCATAGTAAGAAAAAAACTTCATGAAAAAACAACTTTTGAAAAAAGTTTATTTGTTACAATTACCTTTGAATAAACAGTTATTTCATCCGTCACCAAATGTTCTGACTCAATTTTTGCTGGGGCGATCGTTGAGGAATACCACAAATCGCTCTGTTTTCCAAACTTATTATGAAACCTAGAATATTCATAAATTAAATTTCAAACTAAATACTCTGAAAAACAAGTACATTTAACTCTCCATTTACCCAGATTTAGCATTGTATAATTTCTGTCTAAGACATTTAATCAAATGGATAAGAACTTGACGATTAATGGCAGACGACCGCTTTGAGCTGCTGTAGCAACCTCTACCATTTGAATGCCTCCCCCTCCCTAATTTATATAAAAAAAACTGCTTTTTTCTGTGCCTTAAACCTGTCTTTACATTTTAGCTAGATGTTGTAAAGACATCTTCTATAACGGCTACCATTATACTTTTAGAATATGAATTACAAAAACAATCTGACGCTGAATAATTAAATAAGTTCTTCTACCAAGTAAAACATAAATATAAGCCTTCTATTAAGAATCAAAGATAAATAAAATTAAAGGATTTAAAATATTTTAATAGGTCATTATTGAACGCTTATTTTCAAATATATTCTCTGATTTCTTGTTCCAAGATGCCTCTACACTTCATTACCAAAACGAAAGGTGTAATGCTGCCCCATATGAAATTTTTGATTTACATTTCCCTCCTCACAGTTGAATGAGCTGTAATGGTCAGGAGTAGCGAGCAGTTAGTGAGTCTGAGACTCATATTCATCAAATAACCATTATGTACGTGAGCATGACATGCTTTAAATCCGTAGGTGTAAAACATCTTTCATGAGTATTTAGTTGAGGGTTGAAGGCAGCTCAAAATTAAGAGGTGCATTCCCAAGTACCTCTAGAGTGGTTGGTGATTCGAATTAGTGGCCCCCATGGTTTCAAGTTGAAATTATTACACGATACGGACATTTCAAAAAACCTAAATTTCTAAATGAATTTCATTTAGGCCATAATTGATGATACATACAGTTCTATCTTTTCTTTCTCTGAATGGGGGAAATCTTTCGTAGGAGTATTAATGGATTGGTATTCAACAAAATGGCCCTGCTTCTCCATTAGTTGAGCGTATGTTCCTTTCTCCACGATGCGTCCATCCTTCATCACCAAAATGAAATCTACGAGAGGTAAAAATTCTTCTCGCGCGGTGGTAAGAATTCTGGTCTGAAAAGTAACAAGAATTTATTGATTAAATGTTAATTTAGGAATGAATGTTTGTTATTAATTCAAGAATATTTTTAAGATTGAAATTCGGGTTAATATCATTCTATCTCTAAAATCGACTGGCATTCTAACTTTCTTGCTTAGGGCTACAATACTAGAGCAATGAATATAAAATATTTGTTTCTTTGCAAAAGCATGACCACATATTTGAAAATTTGAGTATATAGATTACAGATATCAAGTGATTTTATTCATAAGAAATAAATCCATTCTTTTACTTTTTCTACATGTTCATTTATAAGAAATCCTTTATGCTAAAATTACAGACCTATTCTAACTTTCGAATGCATTTTTCAGTCTCTAATTTTGGCAAGTTTACAACTATTACGATCATGGTACCACCAAAAGTTTAATGCTAAAATTACAGACCTATTCTAACTTTC
>JAOUZG010050771.1:3379861-3462921 GCA_026289955.1 Argiope argentata
TATATATATATATATATATATATATATATATATAGTTGTGTAAATATTTATAAATAGTTTAATTGTATAAATTAATTGAAATGGAGTCGCGCGTCAACGAGAAAAGACTGTTATAAGGGGATTTAAACAGAAGATGGACATAGTGAACTAATGTGGGCGATGTAGGTGTGTTGGAAATATAACGAGATAGCTAAAGGTTCTTACTACACCCTAAAATGTGTAGTAGAAGCTAAGAAATAAAAATTTGTTCTTAGAAAATATTCGAGGAAGTTCCACAGTTGCTTGGAATAAGTGTGTCATTTCTGAGTTTGCCCCCCCCCCACTTTAGTGGGACGCTATTTAAAAGGTACGGCTTAAGAAGGGGGGTGGGGTGGAGAACGAGCTAACTAGTTGGATGAGCTTGAGAGTGCGTATTTTCTCTACGATGCTCTTTGCTGTTAACCGAGATAAGCGGATTAAATAGAATTAATTCACTGTGAATTTGTTACTTGTGTTTCGAAATTCAATTGCTTTTTCATAGACAATAAAATCCGCATCTTCGCATCGTTCCTGTGTGAGAATTATTTTTCGTATAATATATAAAATTTGTCTTTTGTCGAAAACAGAAAGTGGTTTCGAAGACATAGATGACACTTCGACTTTTTAAATTCGTTTCGCTCCATCAGGGGAGGCATGAATTATACACAGACAGAAGCGACGAGCACAACATAGAACGACACAAAACGGAATGAGGAAAACCTCATGAAACTTTTATCCCTGTGAATATATACTGTGAGATTTTAATAGGGATTTCTATATCATGTCCATCACATGTACATATCGTATAAGGGAATTACAGGGATCTTTTAAAGGAATGTGCTTGGCGGGTCAGTTTTTATCCCTTCACTAGGAGTGTGAGAATTTGTCAGCTTTTAGCCGATTCAGAAAGTTCAAGTACAAAACTTCTATTGAATTAATTAACAGACAAGTGGAATGGACCAAGAAACATGAGACAAATTTTATAATGAAATTACTATGGGTAAATTAAGATAAACTTTTGGAAATTAATTATGATTTAATTCCATTATAAAATACCATCACACACACACACACACACACACACACACACACACACACACACACACACACACACACACACACACACACACACACACACACACACACACACACACACACAAAGATATCGCCTTCATTTTCAGAATAAATAATGCCTAATTTGTGCTTTGATATGTTCTGTATCTTTATTTAATTGGCTTCAGTTCGGAAAGAACCTCACGATCTTGATCTACAGGGGTACATCTCCAGGTGTGAAGGGTTTCAAGTATAAAATTTTATATCTTTATTTAAGAACTTTGTTTTGTGTTCTTTGCATATAAACTTAAAACAAATTCCCTCCTATTTTGACTACTATTCTCCATATATCGTCTCGGGTACCTCGTTTTATTCCCCCAGGTAAATTTTTATCTCTACGCAAGTTCAATCTTGAGTATGGTCAAATAAAGTTCCTTTGAATATCTATCTTTTGATATTGAGTCTGGCCTAACATTCCCAACACAAGTTACTGCCTCAAAAACTCTAATGGGTCACAAAAGTCTTGAAACTAAAAGTATTTTTAACACGAATTAAGAGCTCAGACGTAGCAGGCTAGTTAAATAACATATTATATTTTTCCTTGAACATGAAAAAACACCCCCTTATATGCTTATTATAACACACCATAAAAACTCAATAATTGAGGGTTAATGAGAGTGCTGCAATGAAGACAGAATTGAGTACCTGAAAATAGCTTGCACCTTGCTCCACTATAACATTCATGGGGATGAGAATCATAGCACTAGCTATTCCAACAAAGCAAGCGGCACCAAGAAAGGACCAGAAAATATAAATTCCAGTAAGGAAACGAATTGGAGCTCCCCAAACTTCAGTCATTACGCAAATCATTTGAAAAATATTGTCGGAGTCAATTGTGAGAAGTTGTTTTATGTTTTTTGATTGTTCAGGGACTTTAAGAGCCTAAAAATATAAAAGTCACATTAAATTGAATTAAATCGGTAACACTGTAAAAAAGAATCAATGCCAAATCTATCAATTTCACTACTTATTTTAAAACAGTGAGAATAACTTTAAAAGAAGTTGTAATGCTCTGTTCTCGGCAAATTCAAAGTTTGAGTTCTAAATTATCAGTGTTACGTATTTAAAAAGAACCATATTTGAAAATTTCTTCGCATAACCTTTGATAGTTGATTGAGTGATTCTTTTTCTACCTTGCAATAGATATATTAAAACATATTTTAAGAATTATAGAAATTAAATGTTCTTTCTTCAGATCTTTTATCATTAATCAAAAAAATTTCGAATCACTCTTCAATGCCCACTTACTTATCATTCTTCATTACTTGCTGTTCTGTGAATTGTTTTAGATTATTTACTCAAACCGGCAAGTAATGAAGAATCTTGAGTAAAAGGGACCTTAAGTAATCGTGAATAAGTAATCATTCAGCAGCAAGAGAGTCAAATATATTGTTCATGGGTAAAAAAGAATCAGATGCATGCTTTAAGAGGAAGTTACTAAGATATGACGTAAAGTAGAAATAAATGTCAGAATTACGTCTGACTCATTGGTATTAGATGGGATAACAGATTTGGCGCATTATTTTTGACAATAATACTAATGATACTTCGAGTACCATTTGATCTATATTTTCTGAAAAGCATTGTCCTTTGTTGCAATTATTCCCCGTCATCATCTTCTAAGTATTCATCTACATTTCTAACAATGGTAGCAACAGGAAATTGAGATTAATTTTTTAGTGTAACTGCCCACGTCAGTTGAAAAATGTCGTTTTTTTTTGGGGGGGGGTGTTTCATTTTCTTTTGTCATTTGTTTAAATGAAGAAGAGAAATCAGGCAGACACACTAAATTTAATTTAAGAATTAGAGCATCCGTTTCATCAGAAGCTTATTAAATAACATCAATTACATACAAAATGCCATGCAGATGCAAGTGAAAAAACCTTTATTAGTATCAAAAGTTGGATCATATCTTTGTTACTTTGTATCAAAATTAATACAGTTGTCATGAAAAAATATCTCCTACTTTAATCCGCAAGTACATATATTCTAAAAGAATGCTTTGAAAAGTAATAAAGCATCAATAAGTTCTATTAATTATTCTATTATCCACTTTATTATATATATTGTTCGGTTTGATGTAATTGCAACAATAACTTTCGTTAAAAATCCTTAATTACAGCCATTGTGCTAATGGGCTTAGTGGTATGCAAGATTCCAGCATTATTAATTGCCGAAGGAAACTTTCATCAATTGCTTAGTTACTTCTTCTCAATAACCAGAAATTGTTTTGAATATTTAGTAAGGATTGAGATGACGCAGATTGTACTGACTGTGAAATCTCTTATCGTCTTGTCATCTTTTAGGAATATTGATGGAATTTGAAGAAGAGGGGATTTAAGAAACGAACCATTTTTTTAGTTTGTTTGAGATACTAGAGTGCTCTGATTTGATACAGGAGCATACAAAACAGAGGAGAAAAATTATGACCTTGAGACCTGAAATCCTAAAAAGTACGTCCCCAAAACTAGTACTTTTCAATCACCTAATGCTGATTATAAATCTAGATTAGGATTTTCAAATTTATCTTTGATGTTACAAGATAGATGATTCCTGAGGATCGTACTTTTTATTTTGTATGAAGAGATGAAAATCTTTTATTAATATGCTTCTGTTCCAGGCCAGCTCAATTTGAAAGAGTGTACTTTATTTGTTTTGAAGTGAGTTGAAGCAATTTTTATCAATCAAGAATTTTGAATCGAAATTCAAAAAATTTTACTTTTTATTTTGAATCATGAATTCTGGTTTTTATTTATCATATTTTAACATTTAAAATCTCTATCTAGGGGGGGGGGGTCGATCACCATTACCTTTTTAAAACCCCATTCAATCATTTCATAACCCCATTTCCCACCATACATACATTCAATATTATCGGTTTGGATTTTCAAGAACGAACCATCAACGAAAATGTGCACCATTGTTTTTCATTTCTTTCAGAGCAAATACATGTCGGGAATGATTCTTATTTAAATCTGCATTGTCAAACATTTCAATTTTTAACTTTATTTATATAAAATATAATGAAAATATCGCCATGACTCTTTTATGAACACTAAAATATAAATCTGTGGTATCTATAATAATAGAATACTAATGAAACTTAACTGACCTACAGACGTAAAATGTATAGCTATTTTTCGAAGAAATGCAATTAGTGGAAATAGTCAATTACAAGAAGAATATGCATAGGAAATTCAGTAATAGTTTGAACTGAGAGAACAAGTTTAGATTTTCTTGATTAATATTATTTGTTAAATAGCATTAATAGTAAAAATAAATTTTCACAATTAAAAATTTGAGTAAATGCTATCTTTTTAATTGATTTAACCACTACTTAAATTATAATAACTTTTAATACTCTAATTTATTTTTCTGCTATTGTATACCTCTCACTCTTGATTCATATTTAAGGGAAAACGCTTAACTGTATAATTTTATCTTATTATAAGAATGGCACCCCATTCAAAAGTTCGACCACTTTAAAAGTTAAACACCTTTCTTTTAAACCTTAATGTCCGAATCAAAATATCAGCCATTATTTGAATATGCTGTACCTTAAACACGATAATAATTTAAAAGTTTGCAAAAATAAGTCTTCATTTTTAAAATTAGTTTCTCATTATGCATTACACGCAAGATTAGAATAGATAAGCAATAAAACCTTAATGATTTCAGTTTAAGAATCTTATATGCACTCGTTAAATTAAACGCTGTGTATAAAAACCATCGTCTCTAATAATAATTAAATTCAATTGAATAGGAACTTAGACCAAACCTTTTGAAAGACGGCATTCATTACAGCAGTTTTGATTCTTAAAGCACCCATTAGTCCATAATATTTTCTCTGCGAGTCGGCGAAAGAGGAAAAAACCAATGTAATGAAAAGAGCTGAAGCATATAGATAATTGTGCCATTCCTGTCTTTCTTTCTCGTTATCTAGAAGAAGACTGCGAGGAAAAAAATATTATCTCATAAAGGTTGGGCGTACACGGAATTACTTTAGCAATCAAATAAAGTGATCGTAAGTATTATCAAAAGGAAAGGACGTAATACCTCAGAATGCACACTGGCAGAAAGTAGAAGAGAGTGTAGACTACTTCCAAAATTGAAGCAAGAGTCAGGAACTTTTTAGAGATTCTTAATAGGATTGTAAATAAAGACTTTCCATTAGGGTAAACATAACCGAAATTTCTTCTATTTTCATCCTGAGATTCGGATCTCTCGTCCAAAAGGTTTTCTGCTGCCTCATCTTCCAAAGATGGTGGCTTTCTGGAAAGGACTTTTAATTAATCTTATGATTATGAAGATTCATAAGTACTTTTCAATTAAGGATTTTGTCGAGTTAATTAAAGGCAGATAAAAGGCATAATTAATTGTCGCGTTTCAATAACAAAATGAAAGGGCTTATTAGTCTTAATTAATATTTCTGTGGCTAGCATTTTTACTGGAAGCATTTTCTGTGATATATGACTAAGTTTTTAACGCAAGATGCTTTTGTTTCGGATTAATTATAATTGGAAACTTGAATAGGTAATCAGAATAACATTCACATGATAAGTGAAGACATTCATTTTGGAAGCAGTTTAGAACATATTATTGATTATTATTTAATTCAAAATATTTTAAATTAATTCTTAACATTTCTTTTTTTTCCATTCTCAGTTTATATTTGTCTTTTAAACATTTTTCTTTTGATTCGTCTTCAAAAGATTATAACTTCATGAAAAGAATTTTTGATTAATCTTGCAATTATAATGTTGGAATTAAATGCGATTTAGCTTTTAATTTTGCTGAGTTAATTAACAGTCCCATCGAATTGTACTTTTTTCTAGAAAAAATACACTAGCAGTAATTTTATTGGTATAAGTCATTGAGTTGATTATCCCAAACAGGTTTCTAAGTTTGTTCTTATATGATACCGAATGAGGGGAGGGGAGATAGGAAGTTTTGACGCTTGTTCTACCCGTTTAAATAAGAAGCTATTAATCTAAGGGGGAAATTCAAATTAAAATATTGTAAGTTAAAAAAATTATTTCACAGGCTGTAAAACGTACCGGTAGCTTAATTAGATCAAGAGTAATTTTTTTTAAAAAAATTTGATTAAATTTTTGGAAATCTATTAAATATACAAGTTATATAGAATGAAACAGCTGGTAAAAATTTCAGATAGATTTCTAAATTATCTTTGGAAAAATTCTACTATGTTAAATAAACGTCCGACGAAAAATCCCTTTAACTACTTTATTATTTATCTGAATTAGAGTGCTGAAAACAAATCTTATTCTGTAGCTCCATGTAGCTCTATGGTTTCAAATGGTTTTTCTTGGTTATTATTTAGTCTAATTATTTATACGGATACTTTTTATATTGAAAGTATTTTATATTATTTAAAAATAAGCTTTTAAATGAACATTTCCTTATTTTGGGATGTAAATAATTGCCTATTTGAAATGGTACACCAAAAGACTGCAAAGACATGCGTGGTTATTCTATATAGCTGGAATCAAAATTCTTAATAATTTTCCATTTTTCTTTTCAAATAGTGTAACGGATTTTAACTTGCAAATGATTTTTGCATTGAAAACCCTAAATAATCTTAAATATGAAAACAAAGTAATAAAAACATTGTTTGGCTAAATATAAAAATAGTTTTAAAATCAGTGGAAATATTCTTTATAATATACTTTAAAAATCTTATTTAAAAATGAATCTTCTGCTGACTGACTGGACACCAAATTTCCATTAGAATTTTAAAATCATTTGCCAAATTTCATTCCTTTATTTTTCCTCTTTTGAGTGTTATGGTGCTCACATCAATTGGGAGGACTAATAAGATGGCAGATTACTACAAGGGATGTGCAAATGAAAAGGTACGAAACGTCGCAACATATTTACTTAGACCGCTATGGGAGAACGTAACGGGACATTTAGGGATGCGATTGGAGTCTCTGATATAAATCAGAGCATGCGCGTGCTCAGGAGAGAGCAGAAACTCTTATAAAGAGTCCCTCCAATTGACATAGCAATGCATGTGAAGACAGGATGACACTCACATAGCAAAATTTGACGACTGAAGGGCAGCGTGGCGATATCCGATTTCTGACAGCGGAATGTGTTACACTGGCCGCTATTCATCGCCCGGAGGGAGGGGTTCTGCTCCATGATAACGCGCGTCTACATGTCTCCAGGGACACACACACGCGGAACGGGCCAAGTTCTAGTGGGAGCAGCTCGACCATCTGCCCTACTGCCCTGACATGTCACCCTGTGATTTTCATGTGTTTGGTCCCCTGAAAAAACATCTGAAAAAGAAATGTTTCAACTCGGAAGAACTCAAGGAAGCCTTGAAGACCTGGCTCACGTCACGAACGCATGAATTCTGGGAACAAGGAACAATACTTCGGCTCATTAATTAATGGGATCGTTGTGCTCAAGCCTATGGTGTATACTTTTAATAAAGTCTTCACTTACACCATGTTTCATTTGAACACCCCTTGTTTTTTTCGGATTTCATTGAAAAGTTGCTCAGATCTATTGGATGTGAAATGTTAAAATTCAACGCTCTATCTTGATGAGTTTTTGACAAATACATGATAAAACCCTTGATATAATTATATACATTTCTGCTAATAAAGCAATGTGAAGAGTTTCATTCCTCTACTGTTAATTCCATATTTGATTTATTTTATAAGGGTGGATGGTTTCATGCAAAACTTACCAAAAATCTGAAAAATTTCAGTCGTATAACCTATTTCATTTTAAGACAGTCAGACAGACATAATTATAATCAGGTGTGTCTGTCCTTTCAACTTTGCTATATACTTTCAAAATAAATATCATCTTTACTGTCCTTCTGTCCTCTTTTGGATTTCTTTAATATATAAAGTGGACGGGATAGGATTAGAGAAAGCAGGCACTCGAAGTTCCACCAGCTCATGAGTATGAGGTCCTTTCTCTCTTTCCGCATATAATGATGCAATACGGCGCATTTTGTACTTCATAATACATAGAAGATAACTGACTTTGCATTTTGAATATCTTCCTTCCATCAATTGAATCCAAATTTTGACGTAGATTTGCAATTTTAGCCACAAAAGTGCATATCAAATTTTATATATCAAAGCTTATGTGTGTTGGAGTTATCGCGCTAACATATTCACTAATAAGTTGAACTAATTTAACAGATATAAATGTTCATTGTAATTGTTCAAAAATAAGAATATCAGTACAATATAATAGCTCATTCCACACGTTTTCAGTGTCCTTAATGTAATGCTTTGAAAGCTTGTATATATGTGTGTCTTAAGATCATCAAAGTCAGTTGATAGCGGTGAAACTATGTTTGATGTACCCCAATAAGAAAATATCGAATATTGCCATACACGCATATCTGCGTCCTTTAAAATCCCCAAATATACAGAAAAAATGGATGATGAATTATCGTACCTCTTCCTTCGCATTAAAAAATTATAACAGTGTTGAGAGTCGTATTGAAAATTTATAACTGTGGTTACTATTTTAAATGTTATTTTTTATTTCCGACTAGCAATAAGGCTGTACTCAGCTCTGTTTCCTTTTAACAGACCTTCAGATCTGAGACATTTAGTAATAACCACCCTGGATTATTCTATAAATGAAAAACTATTTTGAATAAAACAAGTCAAAGTATAACAAGAGCTGAATAAAAATAACACTCTATTCGGCGTTTAAAGTAGATAATTAAATTTTATTTTTTTATTTTAACTTCTTTATCAGGAGCATCTTTGATAAGAAATTAAACTGAAGATAAAAAATAAATTCAATACACGTAAAAGTTTCCAACTGTGATGCAATTTAATCTGGTGGATTGACACAGTATAACAGCTGATTAATTGATATCGGCTGATCTGTCAAATGGTGATAATGAAGATTCAGTATTTTATGCTATTTCAAATTAACCGGATTTATTGACTTTTTATAAGAGTGAAACTTTACAAGAGATTTTTCGCCCGCTCCCTAGAAATAGAAGATTTTGTACACTTGTATATTGTCAAAAACATACACTATGTTATTACTTCCAGAACTAATAATAATTTGATGTACTATATGTAAATAAATGAACCCCTTGACATACGAATTTATTTAACTTCCTAATTGGATAACACATTCTATTTTTGACATTTATTGTTTTTTCTTATTCTTATAATAATATAAGAAGCATTTGAGATATTTAAGCTATTTTAATTGATTGTTGTGCTTCTAAATACTTAATTCTGTCGCTTAATTCAAGATTTGAAGCTCAAAGTTCCGTAGTTCAATGTTAAGGTATGATAAGGGGTTAAATTTTGATTCCATGTGAAAGGAACTAATTAGTAAAGAATTTGAGACAAAAAATATCACAATTCCATAGTATTTATAATAAGGAATTATAAACGGAAAATAACAAAATATAAAATGATTAAATTTAAGAGTTTTTGTTTTGTTACTACATTTTTAAAAACTGCTATCGTAATGTTTATTCATATGTTAAATAAATACTAAAGTATTTTAAAGTGCCTCACGTTACATGATTCGACCAGAAAAAAAGCATAAGACTAACCTCAGGATGCATGACGTTTCATTGAAAAAATATATGCGTTTTGATTCCGGAAAATTATTTAAAAAATGTTCGTAATTTTTTTGTAAAAAATATATATATATAAATGTATCAAATGGTTAGATTATGAATGAAACAATATCTCAGAAACAAAAGAACAATTAATAGTTGTATATAACAATTCTGCAATGAGAGTAAAAGAACTTTTACAAAGATTTTTTACAATGTGAAGAAAAAAAATATTTTAATAGTATTTTTAATAGCAGAACTATTCATACTATATCCATCTTGGTATTTTTTTCAACCATTCAGATGAAATCTTATTCTATTACTGCTATTGCCAAACATCGGTCTTTTCTACAAATATTTATAAAAAAAGCGTTTAAAAAAGGATTTCCCTTTGGTGCAACTATATGAAGCTCATATATAGAAATAAAAACTTGTAATAAAATTGCTAGGCGATGTACTATAGGGTTAAATAATAACTTTCAATCCAATTGTTACTCAACATTTTTTGTAGCATCTTTCTCCAAAAATCAGTACTCAATAATATTCAGTTTATAGAAATGAAAAAGTTCCCTCTACTTAAAAGTAAAATAAAACAAATTCACTAAATAAATTAAACTGTGGAAATGAAATATTAAAACTAATTCAATATTATTTGTAATCTTCTGTTCAATATTATTTGTATTCTTCCATTCTTTCTGTAATCTTTCTATAGAATCACAAATCTTGAGTTTTAAATAATAACTTTTCATGCAGCTATTAATCCATCGTCTAACAATGAAAGATTCTCCTTGTAACACTTTTCTTCAGGAATCACTTCTCAATCAGATTAAATCTACTACAATTAAAAAGTTCATTCAGTCAATTAAAGAACTGTTTATAAGAACAATAAATAATTTTTTCAATACGCTTAATTTTCTTAATTCGCATTCATCAGGAAAATATTTAATACTGTTCACCAAAGCTAGGAAAGTGTTTTTACAAACTATCATTTCTTTCTTATGACTTTTAGCAGCAAATAATTTTTTCTTTCTTGAGATAAAACCATTTTCCTCGTAGGTGGTACATATTCTCTAGCTACAGTTTTTCACTTCTTCGTACAGTTCAATATTTGGTAAATGAGAAAATTACGAAAATTCTTGTGAGACTCTTCGTTTTATATTTGGATGGTATTGTATTGATTATTGATTCACCTACATATAGCAATTATTATTAATAAATTCTTTATAATTATATATTTTCTTTCGTTTTTTTAAAACTAAGTATATAGAGATGAAGTGAAAAAGTTCGACATCTAAATTTTGATGAACCCTTATATTTTAAGCAAATTTTCGAAAAACACGTTTTTAGAATTATCGAGTTGAGCTAAAGATAGATATCTCAGAAATGAAACAGACTAATTAGATAAAATATAGCATGCCTTTCATCAAAATCATAGATTTCTATCAAATTTCGAATGAATTCTGCCAAAGGAAAATTTATCATTTAAAATGCATGTGAACATGATAATTAAAAAATGATATGTGCAAAAGAGATAAAATTTGGTAACTGATTTTACGGCCAGAATTGTATAAAATTTTGAACTAATTTTGAAAACATTAACGTGAAGACGCAATAAGATAGATGATTGAAATTCTGTATAATATTGACATCAAAGTTATAGATAAAATTTCAGCATAAATCCATCTGACTGTTTGCTCGTCAGTATTCATGTAAACATGATAACTCAAAACATGAAAGATAAATGAAATTTGGTATTTGGTCTTGACATCAAAATTATTTATCTATATCAAATTTTGGAACCAACTTTGAATAATAAAAAGTTTAAGATGTATACTCCATTCTATTAAGCAAATAAACGAGGCTCAACTAAAAATGCGCTATACCGTTTAAATATCTATAAGAGGCGGGGGCAGAATACTTCAACTTTGAGCTTAAAAGATAACACAACAAAGCTTTTATTACAATAAGTAATAAAAGCGTCGCTTTCTTTGTGTATTTATATGTGGGATATTTAATTCCCTTACATTCACTTCATCCCCACTGGGAGCACCTCAGATATGATGATGAGAAAGTGCCAGTATGGTATCTGGTTCTCGTTTCGCTACTGGTTACAATAATGGTAATTTTATTATCTGATCCCATCATCGATGACGAGTTCTATTTCTGTATGAGGGGTTGTATGTATTGCTAGTATTAGGTCCTGTTATGGGTCAATCAAAGTATCCCATGCTATGAAACACAATAGCTCCGTTATTTAGTTTATCCCGATTAACAAGACAGGGAGGAGTAATGATTTGTGGAATGATTCTTTTGTCTTATCGCATCGATATAAAGTTCATTAATATAAAAAGTAAGAGAAGGTGCCTTAGAATGTTTGGAGCATTTTCCATTTCTTCGTCAAAATTCTGGTTTTAAAAAGATTGCGTCTGACCATTATTATCATGAGGTTTCTGATTTCATTCCCATTATTATATTGTTATCAGTTAATTTTTATATTATCAGGTATCAAAAATGAAATCTATTTCTTTCCTCTTACTAACATTTTTGACAAAAAGATTTTATATTTTGAGAGAAATAAATCAAAATATTTTAGTAATTTTAATTTTATTCGTATTATAAATATGTGCCTTCATTTACATTGTAACCCTGATTGGATTTGAATTCATGGTAGTTTACAAATCTTTAGAGTAACGTTCTCACCTTTTTTTAACAACTTCTTTTCTTCTGGCAAAATTTGACGGAAATTCGCTTTCTTTCAACACTTAACGATATTTGTTTTCACATTGGCATTTCATTTTAGTAAATTTCATCTTTCCATTACCTTTATATCTTGAGAAAAATTTTCACTTTGCTTTTTTCTGATTGCACCTTAATTTTCAGAAAAATAATTCCAAGTTCGAGGGGAGAAAATGAACATTAGCATTTAAATTCTCATTACAATTTAATATCTTAATATTGAGCAAAATCTCTTCTAAAATAGTTTGCTTTTCAACAGAGCAAGTTAATTCTCGTTTTAGATTTTGGGACTTTTCTCTTGTTGGTTTCTATTTTGTGCTAAAATCTTCATTCTTCATTAGCTTTCTGATGTCTTCTAAAATTGATTCTTTTGGCTTTGTTTAGGGTAAACATAGGAACAGTTGAAAGGATTCCTGGAATATTTCTTTGATTAAAGTTTTACAAATCGTTTTATAAGGCTTATTTTCTATGAGGAGCTGGAAGTAAAACCTTTTTCAGATTAGTTTAACTTTATCGTTGAATATTTTCGACAACAGGCTCCAATATCTTGCGTATTGCCGTTTTTTCTAAATGTCGCATTTATCTCAACCACAGCTGTCCATTCATCAAGCTTATCGGATATCGTGTAACTGCTTGAAGAAACAGCATAAATATCACCTTCAAATAATCGCAAACTATTCATTTATATTTTGAATACAAAGCTGTTCCAATTGAAAATTTTGGTAGCCACTTATCAAAATGGAATGTGAAATACAGTGATGGAGGAAATGGATAAGATGGCAAGGGCAGGAAAGGATATGATATTGCAGGGAATGCCAAAAATGTACGAAAAGTATAGAAATAAAATTTTGATTTCTTTTCTCAGATTTCATTGTTGCGTTTAACAAACAATTTACACTATTAGAATAAAATTATGATAATATTTTATGAATGAATGAATAATCATATTGTAATGAATAAATAACAATATTTTAAGGAATGAATAATAACATTTATTTATTTAATTAATCATATAAAGGAATTATAATAATTATTCCTTTTGTGGATAGAATATATTTACAACGGCGATATCCTTGCTTAGGGGGAGCGCATCATTCCGGTTCGAGTCCTGATTCAGAAATGGTTGTTTTTTACCTTGTGCTCTATCTGTGAAGAGTATGAAAGAGTCCTCCCCCATAAAAAGTTACTGTGCAAGTGAGTATGTGAATGTCCTTTTCATATCAGTTCGAAGTCACACTTCTGCCCTTGCGTGCTTAGGGACTTTTACCCTCAAAAGCTACAGGACAAACTCGGCCAAAATCACTGACTTCATAAGTGGGTTTGTCTATGACAGGTGTCATAAATTAAAACAATAGAACATATATTTACAACTATTTATTATGTAAAATTTATTAACAATTTAAATAAATATCGTAAAATTAAATTTTGCATTCCACTTAAAATACTAGATTCGTATAGATTTGATCGGCAATTTGTTATAAAAATATACGTGAGAGAATTTTCTAAATTATTTTTCGTGAAATCAACTTCTCAAAGACTGTAAAAAGTACTAGCTATTTTTAGACCATTTTTTTTCATCGCAGATTCGAGCAATCACCGAAAAAGTAACTACATTTTATCTCGAGATTCTCTGACAAGTAAGAGGAGACCTTGCATTATTGCACTTTATTCATTGTTACTGTAAGACCAGACGTTCATCTATGAAGATCACATGAGTAAACAGAATCCTCTGAAGAAACGTGATTCTGCATAGGTAATAAGTGCAAACAAGGCTTCTATTTCGTCACATTGTTTGCTTGATTAGGTTATGCGAAACTCCGTGATGGGAAATGAAAAAAATTGGAGAGGAAAATATTTAAGTTATTAAACAACAACAGCTAAACCAGGGAATTAATATTTTTAGAAGCCAGATGTGACAAAATGTCTCTAAGTTTTTAATGGAACATAGGATAAAGGACCGATGTTAGGTATCTGGTAATGGAAATTTTATTCTTATAAAAATATTGAAAAATGAATTTCGTAGGTTATCCATCAAATAATGAAATAAAATGAAAAATGAGAGAGTGAGTATATGTTAACGCTAAAAGAAGTTTTCTGATGACAACCAACAGTGAAGTAAAGTAGTTTAATTAACGAACCATTGTTTTGGGGAAAAATCACTGATTTGAATTCATATCTGAAAATGATCCAGGTTGTAGTTTACAGATAGGATTTTACACAATTATGTTATTAATTTTTATTTTCATCTTCCCTCCTTTTGTTTTTACCCTTTTTCTTCAAGTTCATAGATCGTTCCGTATACTGGGTAATTATAATTAAAGTGACTATACTAAGATTTATATACAGTCTGTTGAATTTGACTTACATCATTGCAACTTGATTTAGGGATTATATGGTCATAAGGTTAAGAAAGCTGCAAAATATAATAGTTCAAATTTTCTCCGCTAGAGGATTCTTTTCATTCAACTTGGAAAAGTCGTAATGCAAATTAGGAACGTATAATAATAGTAAGTGCCGTAAAAACATTCTTCACCATGTTTTTAGAGAAGAAATATTGAGCTTCGCCGATCAAATTATTTTATCAGATCTGTAGTAATGGTTAAACTGTATTAAGAAAATATCGATGCTTAAAAGACTTTCGAAATAGACTATGTCGAGGTTGTATTGAAAAATATGATTACTAAATTTGAAGAGATTGGAGAATTTCTTGTGCAGCCAGATAGAGGACAGAAACTAATTTCAAACGAGATATGTCACTATTACTTTGGTTGAAAAAGTATCTGCTTCCCAATAATCTAAAACAAGTTCTAGAGTGGTGTCATGGGATTTATATCTCCCTTGATCTACAGTATGAAAGATTCTGCAATCCATTTTAAAGTGGCATCCTGAGCTGAATATCAGTTAAAAATGCATGACCTTGGAACATTTTAAGTCCATAAGAGGCACATTTTATCATAGATAGAGCAGTGAATACTCAGTATGTCGTATGTAAGGTACTGCACATCTTAACGTTAAGCACAAACAGCACCTCCGTTCTGATTGTATTATTGTATAGAACGGTTTTAAGGTGAATTTCTTTCTTTCCTCCTTTTTTGAAAAGAACATTTCAAGTGCCTGAATTTCGACACTAGTATTCTTTATTGCGAACTTGTACACCATTCCTACTTTACAAAAACATTACTTTACAAAACAAATATTTAGGAATATTGTCTTCATGCAAGATGCCAATGTTGGGTAATACTCCCAATGTCCCTCGTTGAGTAACACTCAGGGAAGGGACTTCTTCTTGGCTAATTTGGAGATGATCGGATAAATTCGAAACAATACATTTTGTAATTATTTGATCTCCTCATTTTCTAGACTTGAATCCTTGTGATTTTTGGTTGGAGAGATTCCCAAAAGATCGTGTAAATCGCTAAAACTTATAGATTCTATCTGAATTGAAAACAAAAATGACCATTGTTGCTGCAGTTTCTCAATATGCTCTTCGCTCTTCTGTGGAACAACCCATAACTCGCTTTGAAACGCGATTGACGAAAATAG
Organism: Argiope argentata; assembly: GCA_026289955.1. Taxonomy (NCBI): domain Eukaryota; kingdom Metazoa; phylum Arthropoda; class Arachnida; order Araneae; family Araneidae; genus Argiope; species Argiope argentata. The sequence goes on from JAOUZG010050771.1 coordinate 3,395,859, forward strand.
GATGCACATTGAACACATGGCGGGATTGAATATTTCTTTGTTTCAAATTTGTGTTTTCTGTTCTTTACGAACTATCTTTTCACTTGGTAATCAAAATCTAAATTATTAATTTTTGTTAAAGCCCCCACCCCTTATTATTCTAATATATATTCAACATATATTAACAAAGTGCGTCAACCAGAATGTTTTTTACATAAGTCTGAGTAGGATAATTTTAATTATAGGTCTCCAGTATATCTGCCGAATTAAAATTACATTTAAAGTGGACGGGTGAAATCGGAGGAGGTGATGGCGGTGGAATTTAATTATTCGGTGAAAGATTAATTTTAAGCTTCATGTGACTGGTACACGAAAGTTAAAATCTTCCAAGAAAGGGCTAAGTAAAAGGAACAGAAAAGCTTACCCACATTTTCAAATCACTCAAGAGGAGCCTTTTCAACTAACCGTGAGATTACTTAATTGTATTTTCAGTTCAATATTCATTCGTCCCTTCTTATGTTGGATAATACAATTGAGAAGGAAAGTAAAACTATATAACTAGGGGGCGCACAGTTTTATTTGAGAGAACTTACAGAATAAAACGTATTGAATGAAACTTATGCGTTACTGGAACAATAGCTGTTCAACCTGTAAACTTAGGAAAGAATTACTAATTCAGCGTTTATTTGAACCATAATAAAAAGTCGTAAATATATTGATGAGTCCTCAAAAACTCTTCTTTCCAGAATTTTGCTCTTAAGCTTGTTGGTTAATAATCGTAAGCCATTGTTTCGGAAAAGAACTTGAGAAAATATAAATATTCATTTTGGGCTTACAAAATAAACCAACTTAAAAACACAAAACATTTTAAGGATATGGTTGCTTTGACATGAGAATGCCATTTTCTTGATTTTTTCTGAGAGGAAGAAGTGCTGAAGTGGACTCTGACCGTTTTCAGATTTATGTCAAGATAATTGATAATTAGGAAGCTGCACCGCTTAACCCCAGTTTGGCTAATTATCAGAATTTATTACAATAAAATTAATTGGAAATTAAATTGAGGTTAAATTTTGCTCATTGCAAAGTTTAAATGCACGAAACATTTTGAAATATTCAAGTAATTAATTGCAATATTTTCTTTCTCATGGAATTTAAACTAGTTAATATTTTATTATTCACATTGTATATATTCAAAGCACAATAAATTAATAAACAGATAAAAAATTAAGGGAATAAAAAGATAAATTACCTGTTTCGAATACATCATAAATGACTCACCTTGATAAACATAGTTCATGAAACAATTTTACAACTCTCGAACTTTTCAGATCTGAACATAAAGGTAGCAGATAATCTTGATGCAAACTATTTTGAACACTTCTTTTCAGGAGGCTATAGAAATTAAAACATTCTTTATAGAAAAGGAAGCATCACTTTCCTCCCATTATTTAAGTAAACAAAGATATTCAGACAATTTAACATGACTGAAGATTAACTAAATAATTATTTCTTCTTTTTTCTAAGGTTTTTAAATCTAAGACTTAAAAATTTTCTATCAAAGGATACAAAATTAATACCAATGTGGTTATGTCATTTATCTGAATAATAAAATCATTCAAAGAATTTCTTCATAGCAATCAATAATTCTTCTTAATAGCAATTATAGCAATTAATAATTCTTCATAGCAATCAAATCAATAATTCTTCTCATAATATTAGTAAGCAACTTAAAATAATTGAAAGTATTGAAAACCATTAAAATGAAACCAGTGCAAACCATCTCACTGTTACATGGCAAATGAAACTTCATGCGACATCTAACTTTATGATATCTTTACGCTTTTCTTCTTAAAAAATGTACAACAGTACTTGTATTAAGTGAGCATGAATTATCTCTACCGGCAATTTGGTAAATAAGTATAAATAAAGGAAACCCTATTTTTTTATTAAATAATTTGTAAAAAATATTTTTAAAAATTAAAAGAATTATGTGATAATAGCTTATTATATTTACTTTTCTGAAAGTAAGTTTCTGGGTGGCTGTGAAGAGATATCAAATATAATTATCATTGAAACATTTATTGATACAAATATACAGGATGTCCAAAAAGTTCCCGTACTGATGATTTGAGAATTTATTTTACAAAAACAACAGGTTTAAAAAGAATTATTTTTATGCCATTGATAAAAATCCCTTTTAACATAACTAAGGAAAAAATACTGAGCTTACATTTATAATAAATGTTCAAAATGTCCACTCCTTTCTTGGAGATAAAGCTGAACTCGTTTGCTAATGTTTTTCGAAACGCGTTTTAACCTGCCAGGAGTGATTTCTTGCATCCTTTGGGTAGTTGCGATTTTCACATCATCTATTGTTTGAGGATCACCTTCATAAATTTTGTCCTTTAAATATCCCCACAGAAAAAAGTTCGGGATGGTCAGATCAGGGGATAGAGGTGGTCAAAAATTTGTTGAGATATGTCGATCGCCGGAAAAAGCTTCAAGCATGTCCATGGTTTCATTACTCGTATGGCAAAATTTAATATACTTGAAAAAAAATCATGGACAATGATTTTTTAAATTTTGAGTACAGGAACTTTTTGGACACCCGGTAGTACTCTTTCAATTACCTCTCAATTTAAGAATCATAGAAACCAAAGCACGTGTCATATCATGAGACCAGTTTCTGTATGCTGGAACAGATGGTAGTTGCTAGGGGAAAGATCGGGAGTGAAGCTAGATGGATAATCTGTTCCCAGTAGATCTGCTTCGGTAATTGCTGTGTGCTCAGTGCCGCATGAGATCGATTAAATATGCATTGCAATGCCCGAATGATGCATCTTTACCGTCTGTTTCAGTACTTGAAAGAAAAGGTTCCCTGACAAGGATGCGTTTTCTCAGTGAAAAAAAGTACAGTCGGCTCGCAAACATTGACTCCATACTCTGGCAGTGGACGAACCTTTATCGAGAAATCGGTCTCACAGTATGACTTGTGTTTTAATTCAAATTGCTCTTATTTAGATTGGAGATGAAAGAATGATGACTCTATTTCAGGAAACGCTTCCAGGCAATTATCTTTTGTGCCTTTACGACCTCTCACCTCATTCTGGGCTAACCAAATATAATGCTATTTCATTTTAGTAAAAAAAAGTTTAACGAATTTAATAACGAGAGCTTCAAAAATTTTTCTCTAAGATCCCGTGAGTAATAATATCCAAAATGCCGAAATTTAACTTCCACGGTATTTGACGTATTGAGTTTATTACACAATGAAATTTAATTTCTGTAAGTATTCAGAATTTTAAAATCGTGAATGGAATTATAATATGTTACAAGAAAATACCAATCAGCAATAATCTTCCCATTCAAAACAACTGATGTAAGACCTAAAAATATATATTACGCGATCCATAGTTACGTTTTTAGATTTTATTTCTCATTGAATGATAAATAAAAATTACCTGTTATCTACAGTAAGTAAGAATGAGCTTATCTGTCCATTCACCCTTCAGAATATTCCATTAATCAGAACAATGCGTCTGACATCTAATCTCTTTAAATTATACGCAGTTTAAAACGAAAATATACTTTAATTTTTAGATGATTTGGGAATTTAATTGCTTAGTAGAAACCTCTAAAAGCTTGTGGGAAAAGCTATAAAAAAGTTAAAATTTTAGAGAGATAAACTGCTGATTTTGAGCAAAAATAATTATACATATTAATCTATTCGAAAATTTCGCTATTATAGTGGTTAATTCAATTTGGCGTTATTCTTACCTTAGAAGCCAACTGAAGGTCAAACGTGATGGTAACGAAGCCCCTTCCAAGGGACATTGATCCTGAAAAAGCAATTAATTGGCAATTTATTGCAAACAGATACAACTAGCAGTAATTTAAGACGACTATTACAAACTATATTATAATTTTGAAAACATTAGGAAACTGAGCGACCATAGAATATGCTCGAGCTCGTCACTGTTAACGCACTGGATCAGCCTGTTAACTCACTCCTAAGAACATGCCGAGTGGTATATGGTTTTATATGTAAAATAGGGGCTGCTCGTTCATCAAGGTTGCAGAGCTGCAGTACTTCCGGAAATTACTTTTTAAAGTTATAATTTACTATTTTATAGAATTACTTTACTTTTACTCCCTCAAAGTTCGAAGCTTTTTTTTGTTTATTTTTTCCAGTCAGGGAGTTCGTTTATTAAAGAAAATGGGTAAAAAGCAATAAAAGCATAAAAATTAGCTAGGAAATGAATCAGCAAGTAAGGAAAACGCTGATAGGAGTAATTCATTGAGCAATGAATGAAAACCTAATGTACACATCAATTAATAATATAATTTGAAAGTCAAAGCAACCCTTTCTTATTTTGAATTTAAAGGCACTGGATCTGTATTCAGAGCAGACCAGAGTTGATTGAAGTTCGCCATTTTTCTTTTTTGTATATTTCACAATAGATGCTCACGAGTATTAGTTTCTATTCATATTACCTTGACAGAAATACATCTACTTTACTGAATTTTCTTTTTGTTAGAGGCTCCTCTCCAAAAACAAGCTACGGGTGTAATTTTCTACAATGTTATTCAAGTGAAAACTTTCAAGGGAATAAGTATTATTAATTATTATTAGTAAAATTATTTGTAAATGAAATCAGTTACAGATCATTTATTCCGCATCTCATTAGATATTCATTTTTAGGTGAGCATTTTTGAACTGATTAGGTAAAGATAGAAATGTGTGGGGAAGGATAAATGAATTTGTTGAATTATCACCTCATCATTCACTTAATTTTCTATTAACAAAACTACAAGGAATGTGTGCCATATAATGGTTATTTAATGTGCATGAAATAAAATGTACTTCATACGTAGATGTGAAATTTTAAAAAAATTAGGGTACTTATAGGTAAATTAACTTTTTAAAAATTGCTATATCTTGATAAATATTTTCTACATCACTGATATCTCTGAGTTGACGAACCGCCAATGTTGTAAACACAGATTCCCTCACACTCCAGAGGTAAGCCTTGATACCTTAAATGTGTAGCTAAAGGAATGTTCTCCTGTTTATACACAATCAGTAGCCACTTTTTTGGCTCAGCATATAGCTTTTTAATTTTTAGTACAACCTAATGTTTCATTACAAAAGACTTTTTTAGTGTGATTCGGGAGCGTATTCCAATCATTCCTGTCCTCAAATATGCAAAGTATTCCATTCTATTCACATACTCCAATGATTCAAGTGACCCTAAAAGGATAAAACCAAAAAAGTGTTCTGATTGGATTTTGCTTTGGCCGCAACCAAATATATCTGATACCTTACAATTCCCTAATGAATATTACGATTTTTTAATGTTTCCATACTAATGAGATATATTGAATTACATATTTCAATACGTTTTAAAAGATAGTAATTACTTTGAAAAAAATGCATGAAAGCTCAATACCTTTGGAGCTCTAGCTACTGTTGGTGCTGGATGATCCGCCATTGTTGATAAAATAAGTTGAATAATTGAAATAAAAAATACTAGGCCATCATCAACTACACTTAATATTGTAGTCCAATCATCCTGAAATGCATGAATAAGGTTTGATATTATAAAGAATACTATGATTAAAGAATATATAAGAAAATAATTGTATTTCAATTATTACAGGATTTCTCTCTTGAATCAAAATAATAACGATGCGAAATATGAATTTTCAATTTCAGTCAAGAAAGAATTTAAAAAGTCGATTACCTTTTCAAAATCCAGAACGTCACTATAAATGCTGATAAGAGTGGCTAATGTGGATGTCATCCAGAAGGATGGTAAAGCCAGAGAGACTCTCAGTCCTCGTCTTTTGCACATTAAAGTGATAATTATTGTCATTACCTGAAGAAGAAATAATTTCAGACATGAAATAAATATTGACTATAAATTAATTTTTTCGGGCTATTATCATGAAAACTTTAATTAAAGGAACTCAGTAAAAATTGAAATATTAGTTTGGAGAAGAAGAAATCCCATTATTGTTTTACATCCAAATACCGAGAAAATAATGGATTTCTTTTTCCATTATTTTCAAAAATTCCATATGGAAAGAGAACATAGGAAAGAAATGGAAAATAATGGAAAGAAATCATTATTTTCTCGGTAGATGGTTGTAAAATAATAATGGATTTCTTTCCCCCAAACCTAATACGAGTATATTTGCAAAAAATTAAGATGTCAAGAATGGTGGCAAAAAGAGCGACATTCCTAAAACCCTTCTTTAACTCATTAAATAAATTGTCATAGTTTGAAGTCAGAGTATTTTCAATTATAAAACAAAGTGGAAATTTAGTCATATGCTCTTGGGAAAAGTGATTTAAAAAAAAATAAATAATTTTTAAGTTCAAAATCCTCAAAAATTATGCAAAAAAATGTAGGTACATCAGATTTTCTAACCTTTAATAATTCTAAAGCAACGAGCCTTATTTCAGATGTTGAATTTCGTGGGCATTTATATTTGTAATGACTGTGATATTATAAATTAACCTTCTTGAGAATATCGCTATAACTAACATAGTTAACAGAAATACAGGATCATAAACATAGAAAATTTAAGTTCAGAGATCTGTAAACATTGCATCAATAATTTTGATGGTTGAATTAATTAAGGTAAGTCAGTACAAAACTGTCATCAAAGTAGTGCCCGTTCAATAAGATGAAAGTTACGGGAGCTTGAATCTTAACTTTGCTATGTCTTCAAAATTTGAAAGTGTAATCACGAGCGGATATGTTCGTTAAATACGTAATAGATTTTTATGCTTATGCATATATTTCAATATTCTTATCATTAAATCCGTGCCATTAGTTTTAATAATTATTGTTATATAATTACAATGCTGCTAGATTGATAGCAATATTTCACTGTTAACTTAGGCATTCATTGATTAATGAGAACAAAAGTCTGTTTGGTAATTAACAATTTGCAAATGGATAAGTCAAGTACGATGCTGTTTAGAAGGTCGATTTCAATGAAACTAGGATGACTGAATCTTACAAGTATTTGAATGGCTAATTACTAAAAAAAATTCAAAAGAATAGCAATTACAGCATTAAGCTAATGATTGCCTTAAAATATTATAGATTATTGTGCAATAATAATTGTATTACATTTTTTTGAAACTGTAGCCGAAACAAATTTGTAGGATTTATACCCCTTCAAATGTATATATCGACTAAAATGTATATCTATTATATATTCTGTCAGTTAAATAGTTCATTAACTGAAACTCCTGTCTATTGAGTATTATGGACTCCGAAAAGTCAGACAATTAATTTTACCATTCTCAAAACTCCAACGATATAAAGAGCAATTTCTACTTAGCATTGTGTTCACCTCTTACTACACTCATGTCCATAAATTAATCATAATGCAAGTTCAGGAAAAGAAAGTCAGGAGCAAAAAAAAGTGACTTATTTGTGAAGCCTATTTATTAAATAAAAGGTAAAGAGCGAAAAAAGAGGCTATATGTTTGATATCATTAATAAAAATTGTGATTTATTGCTCCCTGGGACAAATTGCGAAAAAAAACCTATATTCACAGAAACAAGTATTACACGGTTGGTATGATGATTGGCATATTCTATCTCCCAGACGATGCAATACAGTCATTGCAACGCCTAGACATGCTGAGTATCAAATTATCAATCTGATCTTAAGGAATATTATACCACTTATCAAGCAATGCATTTCGAAATTCCTGTAGACATTTAGGAGGTAGTTTACGGGCTGTAACTTGTCGGTCAACCATGTCCCAAATATGCTCTACTGGATTCAAGTCCGATGAGAATGATGGCCTGTTCATAAGGTTGATTTCTTCCAATTGAAAGCATTCGTTTGCGATTTTTCCCGCTGAGGATGGGCGGTGTCATTCATAAACGCAGGTTCTGCGCCCATGGACTCTCGAAACAAACTTACATGCTGTTTTAGACATGCTGTTTAGTTTGAACATGCTGGTCAGTTCTGGAACCCAGAATAATTCCTCCCCAAACGAGCAATCCTGCATCACCGTAACGGTGTCGTTCAAAGGTGTTCTCTGTGGTGGTAACGGGTACTTGGAGTTCTCCATATGAAAGTTAGGCAAAAATCAAACTGCAAGTTAAACCTGGACTTGTCGGAAAATATCACACAATCCCACTGTTGCGGGGTCTACAATTCATGCTCTCTACTCCAGGTTAACCGCATTCGACAGTGAGTTGCAGTTAGTGGAACACATTTGACATGCCTTCGAGCATATAGACCAATCTGCCCTAAGCGTCTTTACACGGTCTGCCTTGAAACTGTCTTACTAGTGGCTGAAGAGAGCTGGCGAGACAGGTCTGATGTTGTGCTCTGCCTGTCTCTTTGGTTTTAAAGATAAAATTGATTATTTTATTTTATTGATTAGAGTGTTTTTTCCCTACAAATTTTCAAGTCGGGAAGTCAGTTATAAGCATTTGAGCAAATTCTTAAGCTTCATAAATAAAACATAAATATCCTTGCTTTCTTTTATGAAACTTCACCAACAGAATTTGCTAAAGAATATAAATTATAAACTAGATTTAAGTAGCTTTGATTGCCAAAGATGATATTTTAGAAGTTTCACTTTTAAATAATTAATAATGTTAGAGAAATCAATTGACGGGAGAAGGCTTAAACTTCTTTCTGCACGATTTAGTGGTTACCTATATATCTTTTTTATAATTTCTTATACCAATATTTTATAAAATAACACTTTACTTACTATGGTAACTAAATATGATGTAGACGCTATTATTCCATCTAGTCCGCTCCTCGGGTTATTTACGTATATATATACAGCTTTAGACACATCGATTGAACTTATAATTAGAAGGATCCATTTTAATGCCTGAAAAGAAAATTTCTATAAATAATCTGGGGAATAAACTGTTAAAATCACTGAAATTTCTCATAAAATGATTTCAATAATTTTCAAAAATTGAAATTATCAATTATTCAATATTAATAATTTGCACAATTTTAATACATCCATTTTTAGAGTTACATTGAGGACGAAGAGGGTGAACAGTGACGAGATTCGAAGTAGCCGTCTCGCCTTAAGGCAGCGGAGCGCTTATCTGCTGAACCACAGGTTGTATAGAAAATATGAAATATTCTGTTTATATAGAAATAATTAAAATTTTTATTTTCTCATATATGAAGTATAGAGAAAATACTGTTGTGGTCAATAAATTAGAATTTTGAATTTTGAAAATTTTTCGTGTTTCAGACTTCCGAGAATTCAAAATACGGTTTGGAATTATATATGTCTGTTCGTCTGTCTGTGTGTAAACACGATAATTTGAAACTGCTTTGAGCTAGATGGATGAAATTTAGTATATGGATTTAAAACTTAATTTGTAGATGTTCATCAAATTTTGAGTGAAATCTATTAAGAAGAAGTCTATGTGGCTATTCGAGTACAAGCAATGCAACAAAACGGAACTTTTTTACATGTAAAACTACAAAACGTAAAGAGATAGATAGATACAATTTGGTTCATTGGTTTAAAATCTAAAATGTCGGTTTATATCAAATTTCGAATGAAATTTATTAGAGCGCTGAACGTCTGTTAGTCAGTGCTTTCTCATACGTGTAAATGCAATAACTTATAAACCTGAATTAAATCAGTAATATGTGATTTTGTAATTACAGCTGTAGTTCTGTGTCAAACTTCGGTTTCACTTGGTCAAAAAAAGACGTCAAAAGTACATATTAACTCGATAGATTCAATAAAAATTCTAGTTTCATGCCAAAGATCTATATTTCAAAACTTTCCAAAAGATCTATTCAAAAAATCTATATTCAAGGCTTTCTGTCTTACTCATGCTTCAGATGCTGAATGAGGGGAATAAGACTTCTATTGCGAGGAGTTTTCGGGAAGGCCCCTCAAATTAATGCCTCAAACTTGATTTTCTCGGAATAGCAGCAAAAAGAGTCTCACAAATTACACCTGTTGAAATTCTTTTCATGGCCTTCACAAGCGATGAAAAGGAATCGAAACAGTGAGGGAGCGTAGATCAATTGTCCTTATCAATGATATTTCATCCAGTTAGACGGGTAACGACATATTAGCATTGCATATAAATAACAATTTATTTCGTATTACAAAAATTAGAGATATTTTTCAAGTACTCAAATAATAATACAAAATGTCTTGCAATTTTATGAAAGAAATAGCTCGTCAGGATAGGTTTACTTTATATTTAATGTTACAAAAACTTTCTAATAGGAGGGGAAAAAACACCATTATCTTTATAAATATAATGGCAGTCATACTTTTTTTATTTAATCAAATTTTGTGCATTATTATGCCCGAATTATGCATCCATTTGTTATTTGTAAAAATCTTTCTGTATTTACATTTTCCATTTATAATTTTTCTTATAAATTTCAATATTATCGTACGCTAGGTACAAAACTTTACAGAAATAAAAATCAGTAAAGTCATAAAGTTTTCTTTAGTATAAAATTTTATCTGATATTAGAACACATTAAATAAATTTAACTATCAAATATTACACAAGATACAAGAAACACATGTTGCCCAATAAAACCTGTTTCTCACTGCTTTAAAGATAAGTTAAATGATAACTTATTCTATTCTCTAAATACTTATTCCATTTTGTAAAGCGAAAGTAAATCAATTTAATCCTTTGCATTGTTGTTCTCCAAACAGGTACCATTTTAGATTCCGTATTATGTTGACGTTTCTTGCCTTCGACGGTTAAGAAAAAGAAGAAAAAAGAAACTTTTGCAGGAAGCTCAGAAGAAAGTTCTAGGAGAAATCAAGAGTACTGCTTTTTACTTCTGTAATAAATTGATTGTTAATATTTCATAAATAATAATATATCCTGCAATTTTTCCCAGGGAAAATGGCTGATGTTGGCAATCATTTATTTATCGAAACTTTCAGTATGAAATATTCGATATCGGAAAAGGAATATTGAAAACATTACAAGGATTGGCTTTCTTTCTTGTTTATTAAAATTTAGATGGTTTCAATGCTAAAAATTCTTAAACTCACCATTTTACATATAGCAAGTCGCGTCCATGGTGTTGGTGTTTTATGTGTTCGGCATATCCTTGGCAATTCAAAAGGGGTAACTATCCACAGGACACCACATGAGCCAAGGACCAGGGCTAGATTTTGAAAACACTGACTGAAATGAGGCTTCGAGACATCCCAGGAAACACTGGAATTCTGAAAAAAAAAGTTAAAAAAGCGTTAACAAAGAGTATAACAACAAAATGTGGTTTATCTACTCAGAAACTTTTGGATTTCGAAAATACTGATTGAAATAGAATTTTAAGATATTTTAGTAAATTCTGAAATTCTACGAGCATATAGAAAACAAATTAATGAGAATTAGAAAAGCAATTTAATCTTTTCTAAAAGTACTTAATTTTAATAATAATAATTAAAGAGAGGGTTTGAGACATCTAAGGAGACTGAAAGACTACATGTAAGAATAATTAGACTAAGGAGACTACATGTAAAGAATAATTAGATGGCAAATCTAAAGTACGATTCAGTTATTAAAAATTGCTATTTATACCCAAAACGGAGTTCCACATATTTGTTCCATAGCCATGTCTATCCTTTCTCATGTCTCCTGTCAATGGGTAAGTTCTTTATTGTTTCAGAGCTCGAAATGTATTATCAGCTTTTCTCGGTTCGTCATGCGATTCTATTCATTTCCTTATCGTTCTAGATAATTTCCCTTATCTTTCTATATCATGAGGTATTTGGGGTTATTCAGATGCTTTATTTTGGTTTTTATTTCAATGTTAACGAGTACATTTTTTAAATCTAAATTTTCCGGTGACTCATAATATAGAAAAAGAAATAATTCATATCGTGAAATGTAGTTAACTGATATGAAATTATATTTTAAAGTTTTTTAAAATTATGTTTTTAGTGTTTGAATATATATCAGTGATAAGCATACATATAATTTTTTTCAACAAAATAATGTTGATGATGCTGTTACATTTACTACAATGTATAATAGTTACATAAGAACTTAGGAAGGTATCTCTTTTCAAATGTCAGAACAGTTTTAAGTTAAATATGCCTGATGAACTTCAAATACTTGCATAGTACCATTATGATTAAACTCAAAATAGATTTTCAAATATAAATCGAAACGCGCTTCCACTTTGCCCAAGCCACTATTAGAAGTTTGGCCATCCCAACTGCTGAATTCATTTTTAACTATGCAACAACGATTCTTATGACGAGTTGTATCACGAATAGATATATTTTAAAAAAAAAAATTATATTTTTTAATTCTTGAAAAGATATCAAATATAAGATTTTTCGCAAACTGTTTCCATAAAATAAGAGATATGGCTATATCCGCCACAATGTACAATCTTTTTAATTACTTCAACCAGCTATCAAAATACCAGCGCACATTACTAGAGGTATTCATTTCAGTCACTGCAACAGTGATTCTCATGATGAGACTTATCACACAATTATCTTATACACCAATAATTTATTACAAGAAGCCAGAGAATTTAGGACCAGATAGAGTAGAGACTAAAACACAGATCCTCCTTATTCATTTTGGATGTATAACAAAAAAAAAGCGCCGTGAGCTTTATCACGTATACATTGATGTTCTTTAAGCTGTATTCCGACGACCTGTGTCCTTTACGGATATGGTCGTAAATCTTCCAATTTACCCATTATATGGCCATCCCCGCCTGTGGACATCGGCTTGGAGCTTCCTACAAATTCTGATAAAATGAAGAGACATCACAGAGCCCCGGTTAACCACAAGAGAGGAGAAAATGAGCCTTTCTTCAAACATGCACAGATTGTCGGAACGCAGTTTCAGTGTGATGAGTAGAACAACCTGTAATAAACTGGAAAGCATTTGAAACGATTAAATACCGTGGAACGACAGTAAAATCACCTAGGAGACCAATCTAGGTGTTAGCAGCAAAATCCTGTTGGTAATAATAAGGAGCTGTGACGTGAAAATTGTCTTCAGCCCAGAATTTTGAATTTACCTTTACGGTAAATGAAATCTCATTGCTGGCTAACTCGGAGGCAGGAAAATGTTGATACTACTTCTTATCCCTGGATCTATACGTACAAAGAATACAAAGCTTATCAATGATGATTTGAAGATGTTTGTCTCCTCCAGCTGATTGACGACCTGCGACAACAAAAGTAATAACAAGCGTTTATTCAACGTGTTTAAAGCTAGTCTTTTCTGAAACTTTTAGTGAAATTTGGTCATAGGTTTCATAATAAATATAGTCTGTTTTGATGGTGCGATATTACTTCCTCACTATTTAAACACTCCCATTCCACTTAACCTGCCTTATCTTTGTAAAAGTGAAATTTTGTAATAGTTACTTTGCTCGCTTATTAATGCGTTAGGATTTTTAGACTTTATAGTTTAAGTATTTTGATGACGATGTATTTTAGCCTTTTATGAATTACTTTTTTTTTGCTTAAACTGTCAATATAATGAAATTTTGACTCTGTATAGAAACAAAACAGTACAGCTTTTGTAAAGCAAAGTTGGTTGTTAGTAATGTTTATTTTCAAAATTTGAACGATTTATGTACAGAGATTTTTGATATATTATAGTTCTTTATTGCGATGCTTGTTTTTGGTCACGCCGTATATAATGTATTGTTTTCATAGATAAAGAATATATATTGTATACTTATAAGTATACTTTGTATACTTATACAATCTGACTAAAATTTAGTGATAAATGAACTCGTTCAAAATTATAATTAAAGAGTAAAAATAACTTCATTTTCTTTAGTGCTTATAATGAATGTATACACTTTATAATTAGGTTTCCTGGCTAGTTTTGATTCAAGGGATTGAACAGGCAAAAAGAAAAATCTTTTTAATGCTAAATCAAACTTTTTTTCTTTCGTGAAAAAGATCTTTATCCAGAAATTAAATAATTTCATCATATTATCATATCATATTTTCGAGCCAATATTTTCATCGTCCTACAAACTAATATTGAAATATTTTCAGTTTTGAGGAAAAGAAAGTTCAATAATTTTGATCGGAATTTTAAATCAGATACTCCTTTCGGATCTTACTTTTATCATTAGAGCTACAAGACAGAGATGACAACACATTTGTCGATGAACAATTTATTACATTAGATCAAACCTTCCAATTTTATTTTTATTGTTGGAGTAATATGGAATAGATGACAACAAACTTACCGATGATGAAAGGTCAAACAGGTATATGACAAAGAAGCTTCATCCGGTTCAAAGACGTTCAGTGTTTACGCGTAACTTGCGATTACAGACATTCAAAAATTCTCTTTAACGGGTATTCCATTAAGATAAGGTGCCAATTCACGGGTATTTTCTAATCTCAAAACATCTATCTAAACCTCCTATTCCGTTGTTTTTTTTATGCCTAATGATACTCTAACTTTATCCTATGTGACTATCTTGTGAATAAAAAAATAGTTGAAAGAGCAACCATTTTTATGTTCTGCTCCGAAGAGGTGTGATGACTCAGATATTGTAGGATGTTGTAAAAGGAATCTGGTAATTCACATTTACATCCATTTCATGAACGGATGACGAAGCTGCATAACTGTTTCGACAGAAATAAACAAGTTCTTTCTGTATTTATTCTTTCGTAATAAAATAGCTCCGAAATTTTATGAAGGTTGCGGCATTTCGAAAGTATTTAATAGCCTCTTTAATATGGGCGGACATAGTAATTGCAAGCAGTGGTGAGATATCGAGAGAGACACCTGAGTTATGCTTTTTTAAGTAGTGTATTCCCTCCAAATTCCTGCATCACAATTTATCCCAGATCCACATATACTCCTGTTCCGTGAAATCAGATATTGAACCTGAAATTCTCTCCATGAACCGCTTCTGCCACGAAGCAATCGTGTTTTTTAAACACTGTATTTAGTTTTCGATTTGTCTTTGAGTTTCTATACAGTAACGGTGAATTACTATAAATATGCCATTAAATGCCGACGTCCTGGCACAGGGGTAGCGCGTCTTCTCCGTGATATGGGCCTCCCGGATTCTTATCCCGGTCCGCGCAGGGTTGTTCTTCCTCTGTTCTTTCTGTCAGATGCATGAATGTGCCCCCTGTAAAAAGGAGCTGTGCAAGCGAAAGTGATACGTGAGTAGCTGAGACGTACTCTTGGAACTAGTTGGCGCTACTACAAAACAAGAGACGCACTGTGTCAGAAAATCGCTGGCTGCGTCAGAGAGCCTGTCCATGGCAAGTGCAATTAGAAACAACAACAACAATAATGACATTAAATTACTATGTTTACGATGTAAAGTTGAAAAACGAAATTTATAACTGATAGATAAATTCATGCTGTTTAGTGAGGAATTCTGTCAGCTTACTGCTTTACCTAATTCTTTCTTTCTGATATTATAATGACAAAAAAAAATTTTTTTTATTGCAATTACATTACATTAAAAAAAAGCGGGTGGTGGCTCGCTTCAGAAAATGGAAAAGTAAGATGTCTCAAAGAACTAAAGTGTATGATTCGTTGTCTTTCAATAGATGGCGCCACCAGTTAAAAGAATGTCGGTTTAACCAAAGGTTTGATTTATTTTGGAAGAACAACGAATTACTGACAAAAGAAATTAATCTTTCTAAATTATGGGAAAAGGAGATGAGTGAAATAAAATACAAAGCTGCTATTGTATTATTTATTTCAATGGTAATAAATGTTTCAGGAGGAAAGCAGTAATATTTCATTTGTCACCAAGTAATAAATGAACCGAGAGACAAAAGCTATATTTAATGTTAGGCGTGTTAGGAATATGAGTTGGGTCCGATTTTCTCGGCTTTTACATAGAATTGTCGGAAATATTTCCGATACACTGAGACTAGGCGTAGAAGGCATTATGTTGGCGGAAAAAATCAAGAGATAGGGTCTGAATGGTTATTTGTCAGATAATAATTATTAATAAGAACTTTTTATATATAAAAAAAATTCTACAGTATTTAAGTAAAAATGAAATGCATATTTGATGCAGCCTGATGCAAACTATGGAATACATTATGAAGAAACGGGATAAAGAATGTCAAATTCCCTAATTTTTACATATTTTTCTTTATTTCTATGGCAAGGTCTTATATTTTATTTTAAAGAAATTTTTTACAGTAGATCCACTCCTCTGATCACCTGATATTTTGATTGAGCACGTTTTAATAATGAGAAATATAGTTTTAAGTTAGACGGATCACACTTTTTCTATTCAATCAAATTAAATATTTTAAATTCATTTAATCAAAAGAGTTTTTTTTTTTTTCATTTAAAGAAAATGTAAATCAGATGTGCAAAGACCGTTTGGGGTGAAGCAAGATAAAAAGAAAAAAGTTCAATACGGTCGCAAAGAGGATTAAATAATTCGAAAAAATAAAAACCAAACATATATATATATATATATATATATATATATATATATATCGTAGATTGAGTAGTTAATTAATTGTAGTTAGAAAATTCTCAATAAAATATAATTTAATTATTATATGCCTCAGCAAACCTATGTTCTGAGTAGATGCTGTTCCTTCTACTTATTTTCCTCTCAAAAAGGAGGATGTCATATAGTAAAACTATCACTAGGTTTATCACTATATGCATCCATTATTTATATAAAAAAAGAAAGAAAAAGAAAGAAAGAAAGAAGGGGGGAATGAAAGAAAAAAAAACTGAAAAAAAAGAAAGAAAGCAAAAAGGAAACAAGGCTCCTATCCGCTTAATCTATTTTCTACGAATAATAATGAATTATTTTGAAGAAAAATTATGAGTAAAATTTCTTACCTTCTGCTTACTAAAGTAGAAAATTATATTTATAATCCATTTATGGTATTTATATTTTTTAATGATATTTATATATTTTTAATGATATTATAGTTGAAATGATATTTATATTTTAATGATATTAATTTAACTGTAAAATCTGAGCATAACTCGTGTATTGAAATAACTATATTCTTCAAATAATAAGTTAAAATAAATTCGTTACAATTCGATACAAAAATAATGTGTACTGAATGTCTATTCGTAGAATTTTCTCAACTTCTGTCTGAATCAATATAACATTTTGTTAAAGCTAGAAATGCCACCGAATTAGATAATACCAAAGATTTCCACATTCAAACTTAAAGAAATATCGAACTATATTTCAGTTGGTTTCTGTCAACATCAGTTTTAAAGAGTTTAGTTAGTTTTTTCCATTAGTTTTTATTTTTCTAATTTCACTTTACAATATTATATCGAGTAAATTAATAATCAATACTTCCAATTAAGTAGACTCTCATTGTTACAAAACTTTAATTTATGGATTGGAAATAAAATCTGAAGCTAATTTTTCAAAACTAAAATGAATTTTCATTTGCTTTGCAAACTAAATGTTTATTGTGTTGTCTTTATTCTGATTTTTATGTATTTCTGTCTTTTTTTTTGCGTAGTTGCGAAACGGGATCACAATTAGATAATTTTAAAATATATTTTAGATAGTACGAGATGTGTAAAGAAACTTTTATTCATTATTTCAAAATATAACTAGCAGAATTCCTTTTACTTACTTAGAAGAGTGGTCTCCTGGAAACTTTCTTGCACACTCGCTATTAAAAGGTGCTATTTGCCATCTTCTTCCTTAAAAATTGTAGAACTTGGACAAGGTCATGAACAACACATATTATTCAGATTTTTATTTCCAGAATTCCACAAATCAGTTCTTTGTGCTTCATATTATGCATTTTGAAATTCTTTGGAAATTAGAGTATGCATTTTGGAAGCCATTTTTTTCTCTAAATTTATATTTAATTATATTTAAATCAAAATTTGATGAGCAACTACAATTTTAAAGAAACGCTCACTGACTAAATATTACTTATTTAAATTGACACGTTTTTGCATTGTTTCGTTTACATGCATTCAAATGCACAAGTTGGAGAACGGTTGATTCGTTGACGGTTTTAATTCAGAATTGAAGATGGTTCTCTACATTAGATGCTAAAACTATGAGACAAATTTTATTCATCTAGTTCTTAAAGTTTTGTAGTTATCAGGTTCTGATGCATTCGGAAAAGAATCACAAACTAACTGCTAATGAATTAATTTCTTTCAAAATTTGATTTGAATTTAGTGATATTGGTTTAAAAATTACATATAAGTTGCAGTCATCAAGATATTTTTTAGTTCACAGACATACATAACTCCAAAAATGTATTTTTTTTTCATTTCTGGGAGACGGGAAGCATACATACAAATTTATCAAAAAATCACCGAATCAATTTTTTTTGACAATTTACTTTCTGTTTGTATACTCAATAGATAAGAGAAAAAAAATTTTCTCAAATTTCCTGGCGAAGGAAAAAATGTCCGATAATCCTTTAATATATTCATTTGTTAAATTAACATCCCGTTTTTAAATTTATATGAAGGATATCTTGAAAAGGATCTTATGATTTTAAACCGTGGTTATATGACAAGGACGTTATCTGGGTCTAATAGTCATATTCCGAATTCAACATCTATTGGAAAATCTGACCTTCAATGACGTAATTAATGATGGCAATAACTCCGTAGAATAAGAAGTTCGAAATCAAATTTTATAAATGATAGGATACTTGAAAGGTTATCTATTCCCTAAATTTACTATCAATAAGAATGGCAATCACATATCGAATGATGTAGTGAAAAAAATTTCGTAGATGGGCATTAGAGAACATGCAGATAGTTCCATGGTGAGGGACAGTCCTAGATATTTAATTTTGCAACTGTACTATGCAATCTTCAGAGAAAAAGATTTGACTAGGACAGCATTTATGGAAAATGGTAACATTTTGGTGAGGAGATATTGTAAAATCATAATCCTTATTCCAATAAAACCTTCTGTCTATAACACAGCGTACTTTATTCACGCATTCTTGCCTCGCACTGTATGTAAACATGAAGAATACATCAACCCAGGTGTCTTTAATTAATAACTCATGAGCTATGATTTTTTTCCCTTTATAAGTATTAATTTTATATCTCGAAAATTTGATAAATGGAGAAGATCGCAGATTAGATTGTGGATCAAAGACGAAAAAAGAATCTTTTCAAAATTGTCTCTAATTAGACAATTAAAGATGAATATATGTGAGTTATATAGGTTCAAATAAGTATTTACTGAAATTTTAAATATATTCTACATCTTGTGAAGAAAATAAATCTTAGCAGGTATTTTATTTGGAATAATTATATAAGAGATCAAGTAAGCAAATTCTTCGTATTTATTTAGAATATTTACAATATTTAACTTAATGGTATTTGAAACTCTTTTAAAAATGAAAGAGGGAAAAAAATGCCGAAATTTCGCAATCTATGGATTTTATGCTCAATCCATTTTTTTCTCAAATGACGCAGTTTTCTGGAATTCTGTCCTTAATAACCGAAGAGAAACAAGAAAAGCCATTAAAAGACCGTCTCGAAGGAGCACTTTCTTTGTCTACCTTTATTTTAGGTTTCTTTTTTAAAGGTTATTTTTGGCTGTCGCTTCCATTTCGCAGAAATGAACCATTCAATTAAGCATCAATAAAAAGTCTAGGGTCTAAATTTTGTTCTTTTACAAAATTAGATTTAAAATGGTATAAGTACTGAAAAGTAGCATTCTGTATTCATTTCAAGGAATAACACAGCTCTACAAAAATTAACTTTTTACCTAAGGTGTAACTTTATGTTAATTTTAAGATTACTGTCCATTTTCTTCCAAAATGTATGCATTTTTTTTCAAATGTGAAATTAGAAATTTCAAATTCGAGTTATCTAGAAAAAATAAATATAAAGATATATATCTAAAAAAAGTAGATCAAAACATTCTGAGAAATTTATTTTATTTTTCCTTCAAAGGAAAGCTCGAGAGCTTTAGATTTTGAAACTGGTTGAATATCTCTTTCCAAAATCTAAATGCAATCTGCCATCATATTCATGTGCCAAAATCCTTCATATGTTTTTCTGCGCATTTTATATCTTGATGAAATCTCTTTCGATGATCCTCACTCAACGCGTAGGGGTTTTCAGAAAAATTCTCAAGAAGGGAGCAAAAATATCCATTTTAAATTTTGTAATAAAACAATTTCTTTTAAAATCTTTCAAAAATGTATTTTTTACTCATTTATTGCATAATTAGAATTTTAAAAATTTCTGTATTAAATATTTGAAACTCCTCTATTACTGGAACGATTATAATTTTTCCTCCAGATTCTTTTATTCTTCCTTAATTTTCTTGTATTTCCTTCATAGCTATCTTATAATGGACAGACAAACGTCTTTTTCGACAATACTTGTCAATAAATGTTACAAAAATATAAATTTAATACAGAAAATAATAAATACTTTTATTCAAAGCGTTTAAAATTGTTTCATCAACTATAATTTTATGTGCTGGGCTGGGAGGTAAAAGAACTTATTTTAAATGCAAGAAATGAAATTCGGCAAAATAACCTTATTTCTTCATGCATTAAAATTTTTTTCTTAGGGGCCATATTTTTCTTAGAATTCGCTTCTAGATCGTTCTTATACAGACACATCGAGAGTCTTATAAGATAGTTAAAATTTCCCCCAAAATTTGCCATTTAAATTTTTGATATTTTTATTTAATAAATATTAATTAATGAGGTACTTTAATAAATATAGTTTTCTATCCTCATTTGCAATTACAGATAAAACTAAAGGAATTAAAGTGAAAACGTAAGCATTTATAATAAAGCACCTTCGAAGCATCTCTTGCTACAATTGATAAATAGTGTCCACTGAAATGGACCATAATTGAGGCAGAAAATAAATATGCTATAAGCCCGGAAATATCTAATAAAGTATATGATACTTTTTAAGGAAAAAAATACCTGATAAATTCTTTTTCTTCCTTTCTGTACTACAAAAATGTTTTTCAGAGGAAGTAATCTTTAAAAAATCACGATCCTAAGCTTGAGCGCTTTCTTTTAGCGGATATAAATTCCGACCTAAATCATTTCACCTACTTTAGGTAAAGGCGTTGCTTTAATACTTGTTTCTGGGTTTGTGTACAGGATTGTGCTTTCAATTTTTCAGGATTAGATGAATCAAAAAATGAAGGAGTTACAAGTAACGATAAATCAAAACATTCGATATAGGTCTAATAACTGCAATGATTTCTTGAAAACCGATATAAGCTTAGTTTTTGTCATTAAAGCTTATTAATTTGGCTATTTTATCTATGACATTGTTATGTTACTAAGCCATTAAGTTTAAGTTCTAATAACAAAACTTTTTGATAATATTTAATTTTATTTAATATATCCTCCCACTTTCTTTGATTTCTGAGAAATCTAGGACTCACGAAAAAAATAATAATTTGTGATGAACGTGTCTAATTCACATAAAATTATCTGACATCCTGCTAACCAAAATTATTATGGGTCTATATTGCCTAAAGTTTTTAATTTATTTTTTAAAGTTTAGTTAAAGAATTCCTCGAGAAAAACTTTTAATGGTTATTCCCTTCATGACCGTTTTTATCTACAATTGGTTGAAATTTGATTCATGTATTGAAAGCAATCCTAATTTTCTCTTTTCGTAAAACGAAGCAATAACATATTGAAATTATTTCTTATTTTAGCATCCATTCAGATATAAAACATATTTAAAATCAGAATAGTAAGCAGTAAAAAGACAATAATAAAAAAACTTCAAACATAAAATTTTAGTAACTGCATGTGGCTGGGAAGTTCCGTGTGCAGTAAGGAAATCTTGTTTCTTCGAACATTTTCTATTCTTGAAAATGACTGACATGGGTAAACTAAAAAAAGTCAGACTAGATATTGCGTTCCGACATCTTTTTTTATTTCAATCGAAATAAAGAGGCAATATTTCTGAGAAGTTTATAGTTTCTTAGGTAATATTTATCTCAAATTAAAAGGCATTAACACAAATCTTTTTGACAATTTATGTTTCCGTCTGAACCCAAAAAGTAGTTGATGACGTTTTTTCTTTTCTTTATTTTTTGCAGAAAAAATGTGAGAGAATATTTTTTTTCTGAAAATGGTTTTTTTTAAAAAGATTAAAGTTTTTTTTCTCTCATTATGAATAATATTCACCTTGGTTTTCATGGAAAAGATGAAGCAAATTCTTAGGTCAAGAAGTTTCATGATCATATAAGGTCAGGATTTACTATCCTACGAAAGTGCTTCATTAAATTAATTTATAAGAGGGCTTTTCGATTAAATATTGGACGTAACACGTTAGAGTATTAGGAAAGTCTTGTGAAGTTTTGTCTGCAACTGATGGAAGCTAATTTAGGATATTTAACTGACCACAATTCCCCCCTCAGCATAGTAAACCATCAAATGCATTTTAAGACCCCCCCCCCTCTTTTCAGTGCACAAATCATAACAGAAGGCTGAAATACTTAAAATATTGACCTGAGATATTTAATCAGAATTGATACTGTAAAATAATGGGAGTATTTATATATGTATTGACATTTTGGTTAAATGATTACTAATTTAGTAAGTTAATATAAATAATTAATTAAGTTAATATAATTAATTAACTTTTACAGTAATTTTAACAGAGCGCAATCATACATTTTTAGCAATTCCCTTTCCAACTTTTGTAATTGAAAAGTAAATGCTTTTTCATCAAAAATTGTTATTCATCATCCGTGAGATAAATTTCCACAATGAAAAACTTTAAATTTAACTAAAACCAATGTGAATCCTTAATTACATAACCGTAGTTTTAACCAACTTATAAAAATAGAATTGATATAAACAAATTTACTTGTTTCAAAAGAGATCTTTGAAACAAAAAACGAGCAATTTGATCTAAAAATTATCCAAAATTAGCCGAAGGTTTCACTTATTGAAATACAGATGCAATGATGTATTTTAAACAGGAGTAATTTATAGTTTTTCCAAGACAGATTTTATGTCATTTTACGATATGAAAATTCACTGAAGATCATTTTGCGTTTAATAAGTATGAAAATTATTAAACTTTTGATAAATTAAAAGGAATACTATTATTATGTACTCTTTTAGAATGATCTAATTGTTTCTTACAGAAATATCATATGAGTGGCTGCGTTAAAGCCATTAATTTTTCAATGTAAGGAATGCATTATTCCGTTTCATAAATATAATTTAAGGAAACGGGATTCTTATTTTAAAAAAGTCTTAGTTATTTTTTAATTCTTATCATTTGTATATTTATGTATGTTTTGTTAATTATTAATTATTTGCCTCTTATGGGATAATATGCACCAGAGTTTATTCACGTTCTCTTTCCTTTTTATTTTTTAAGTTATAACTTCCACTGGAGCACCTTGGAGCTCCTCAAATATGAGGTGCTTCCCCATTTCTAGTATGATGTAGGATTCTCGTCACCCTGCTAGGTAGAGAAGAAGAAAAATAGGGGGAGGGGTGACTATCTCCCTTCGATGAATGGATGGGAAGGATTGGACCGGTGCCGGTGATGGCCCCTAGAATTTAACCTCGGTTCCAGCCAGCATTACTGTCACGGTAGTCCAGTCATTCAGTTTTTTTCTTGGGCCTCAGGGTGAAGGAGAATAGTCAATTCATGATTTATTATTCATAATTGCACATTTTAATGATTAAGTGAAACCGAGCCTGTCTTAGCTGCTACTTTAACATATTGACTACCAGAACAGGCGACTGTGCGTTATATATTATATATAATTGCACCAAAGCATCTATCTTATTAGATGACCCCTTCTCTCCTATAGTTAAAATATAACAAAGAAGAGGTCACCTGACTAGATAGATGACCTGAATATCAGGCGTAAGTCGTAGCAGCAAACGCAATAAATTAAAATCGACCGGTGACTAATCTATATACATTAAGTTGGCATAGCCTGTAGATAAATTTTTATTATTTATGTTTTGACCGATTAATTTCAGTAATTCTGGAAATTAGTATGAGGCTAATGAGATTTACTTTGTTTGTTACTTAAAATTACTTGAAAAAAGATAATATTTAAAAAATATACAGTTTCATAACACTTTTCAAACATTTAAAATGAAGATTTTAACTAGCAAGCATAAGGAGCAATTTTCGTTCAAAAAATCATTTTTTTTTCAATATGCAAATGTAAATTTTCTCAATGTACTCATTTATATACTGCAAACATAGAGGAGATTTCTTTTATGCAAAAAAAACCGTCTCGACGTTGTTTAATTTTCCAAGTAGGTATTTTTTTAAACTGGAAAACGGTATGGATTTTTCTTCGTATATTTTAGCCTAATTTCTCCGGATTTTTTTTTCGCCTTATTTTCTGATCATCGTTCCTGC
Source organism: Argiope argentata (assembly GCA_026289955.1). NCBI lineage: Eukaryota > Metazoa > Arthropoda > Arachnida > Araneae > Araneidae > Argiope > Argiope argentata. The sequence goes on from JAOUZG010050771.1 coordinate 3,420,209, forward strand.
AACGTTTCTTTTTTTTACCCAAAAGACGTAATGATACATGCATGGAACAACAACTGAACAGTATGGGTCTTCAAAGGACTTCGTTTAAATTTTTTGGATTGATATAACTAGTTTTATTTTTTATATATTTTACTTAAATTTCATAAAAAATGGCTCATAAATTTGATACATCTATTTTACATTTCAGAGCAATAATAGTTTACAAATTATGAAATTTCGTTTTAAAATGCAGTGAAGATTTCTTGCTCAAAAATGGAAAAGGCAAGGAAAACACTTTGCAAAATATGACTTGAAATTATGATTTACCACGTAGTCCACCGAACACGGGAATTCATTTTAACTTTTCGTGGGCCTAGTAAATATCATGTCACATCTAATTTTCTATGCTTCTGAAGTTTTTTTAAAAATATTTTATTAAAGAATTTTTTTATGTATATTCTCATCAGCGATAAAAACGAAACCACTTTTTTTACATATAGAAATAAACCTTCCGCCCGCGCTCTCGAAGTTGACGTAACATCACTGTAGATAAAAATTTATGTTTCATGGAATATAAACACGTGTTCATGACAATATTTGTCTTACATTTGAAGAATGGTTATTTTCTTTACTCTTCACCCATCTTTTCTTCTTCTTTTCCCTTTCTGTTTTTTGCTCTTTATTTTCGGGGTATATATATGTGACAACCATTAGGATGTTGCGTGCCAAAATTTGTCTCTCCACGATGCTTGTAACCATATTCATGAAATTCTTCTTTTAACGACTGCCTTTTTGAACTTTAATCCTAAGAGCAAGTCCGGAGAAAATAGGGTTAAAGAAATAAAACCTTATCTTTCGCGAAATAAAAAAATATTTCTAGCATATGTACGTTTGGCCTTTTCGGTAATTTTTGCGGAAGTAAAATGCAAAGATACTAAAATTGATGTTAAATTATTTTTTCGCGAGATTAAATAATTATTTTCTGTATCAAAACACTAAAATTTTATTTGGTTAAGAAATTATAAATTTTTAAATATGGGTCAATGAATGCTTGGTTTGATTTATTGGAATAAATATTGGCTTTAAACCATTTACATGAGAACAGATTGCTGAGATGAAATAAAACTTGTATTTTAGTGATTTCAAATTTCAAGAATTCGATAATTTTTATAAGAACTCTTAATACCTTTTGTGTAACATAAAACTATCCTCCTTTCTTTTAATATATGAAATATATTAAAAGAAAACTATATATTAGATAATATATTCAAAGCAAATTATAATATGTTTTTAAAATATCAGAAAAATATATCACTACTATTTTTTCAACAGAAATTTGATTTAATAAAAATGCTCATCAGAGAGTAGTTTTATTAAATAACTTTAACTTGAATTTTCTGATATAATTTGAATCCCAATGGAAGCATTCTAAGTGCGAGAATGTTGAAAAAGATTTGTGCAGCCTCTTTCATAAGAGTATTCTAACGCGATTTTTTTACTAGCAACTTACGAATGTTAGAATCACATAAAATTTATGATTTGATTTAGTATTTTATTTTCTTAAATACATTTATGTTTTATTTTCCTAAGGGGCATATTGATTTTCATATAATCAAATATTCGAAAAGTATTCCTTCAATTATCCTCGTATTGTATCTTTCTTTAAAAAATATTCTGCATATTAAGAGCATTTCGAATATGAAATTTTAGGTAGTTTGCAAAACAACGGAAGATACCCATAAACACACAAAATAAAAAGGGACTGTTTCAATATATGTAAATGTAGAAAATATGTCGTTTTTGCTTCCTTTTATTTTTTACATTTCAATAGTTGTTTGCACTACATTACTCTTAGCTTTTGAAATATTTTGATATCAAAATATTGGTCAAAATGTAAATCTGACATTCCATTTTCTTATTTCCATGCTCATTTATGGTGGAAAACCAAGAGAAAACAAATATAAATTTAAATATTAACAAGAGCCCTTCAAGTTCATCTTATTATCTGCAAATAAGCCTTGAATATGCTAACTTGAAGTCCGCTACTTAATTGCCAATTTGTAAAACCAAATTTAGAAATATCGATCAAATGACATTTCCCTATATTGTTTTTTATATGCTATTTCGATTTAGGGAAAATAGCTGAATATCCTTTGAAACATAAATAATTAATATTGGAAAAAATATTTCAGCAATCTTATTTTTTAGAGTAGCTGAAAAATGATAATTGGGTGGTTGTTTTAAAAACTTTTTTTATCAATAAAATATAATTTTTATTTTTCCATTTAATACAAAGAAAAATTTAAATCATATCAAAATGTTTGATATGGCATTAGTATCCAGTTGCATTTTACTGTAAAGAATAGAAATTAAAAATTATTGTATTAATTCTTATTGAAATTTCTTTTTCACTTCTGAAGAAAATTTTATACAAAATGTATGTAATTCATTAGTGCATTCATACATTTATTACTTAGCGATATTCTTATATATTTTTATTGAATTATATTTTTGTAACTGCATTAATCGTGCATTGCAAAATCGATGTTTCAAAAAACTAAGTTCAATTTGCCATTTTCTTCATTATTAGACTTAATAAATCTTTAAAAAATTGTTAACAATTGAAATCAGCTACGATTTATATATGTGTGGTTCTGGGTGTTTCACATAAAAATATATTCGCTTAAAATCGTACAAAAAGGAAAATACTTGTTGTTAGCTTCTTTTTTTTCTTTTCATTATAAATATTTTGGTAGCCGGCTTCCTGGCAGATAGGAAGAGCGTCTTTCTCATGATCTGGACGTCCCGAGTTCGAGTCCCGGTTAGGGTATGGTTGTTCTTCTGTGTTCCATCTGTGAGGCGGTGAATGTGAATAAGCCTGCAAGTGAATGCGATGCATGTGCAGTTAAAGTCGTACTCATGACACTAGTTGGCGCTACTACAAACAAGAGAGACTTATTGTTTGATTAGCGGCTTAAATACACTGATACATCAGCGGTTTTGTCCATGGCAAGTGCCATTAGTATCAACAACATATTTTGAAAAGAAAAATGTTACATTAATATACTTATGTAGTAATATAAAATCCTATCTAAAGAGCTGCTATGATTTCTTTTATATATTAGATTTATTTTTATTACATCTAAATTATGTATGTATGCATTAAAAATCTATGTATTATTATGTATGTGTTATTATTTAAATATTAGAAGCACCTTAAATTATTGAAAATAGCAGAATTTTGAATATAGTGTTTTGCTGTAAGAAATTTTGACGGAAACGACTGAAATATTATTACTGCTTGAATTAGAATTCAAATAGGTAAAAAATAAAGTCATACGATTCCATTAAATGATTCTTAACCTTTTAGGCCTTAAGGGCCATATGTGTCCTGCTAGTCAGAATTTCTATATTATATAAATAAATCTTACTTTTATGTGGGTAACGTATCGTTTTTCAAAGGATTAAAATTTTTAATCACGTAAAAGTCGGGTCTAAAGGTTTAATATATAAATTAAATAATTAATTGTATTTGTAAAATATTGATCTAATTTTAAAATGTAGGCATTTTTGCTTTCTATAATAACTTAACATTAATGATTAAAATTAAATGGTTATCAGCACAGATATATCGAAAAAACGGTGATTAACATAAACAGGTTTCAATTTCCTTTTCTCACGTTTCTTTTCTTTGAAACGACACCCTTTTACAAGTATTCTGTCTAAATTTAATCTGAGAGATTTAAATTTGCATAAGAAATTGGATATTATCATCTTTAAAAATTGAGCTAATGCTAATTTTATTGTGACAAAGGACCTATTGCTTAAATAAAGATTGTACACAGTTTTAAATACCATTTTTTTAAAGATAATTTTTACATATATTGCGGAATTGCTTAGTATATATTATTTTGAATATACCAGGCAATCATTAATTAATTAATTACAGTAATTGATTTTCAAATAAAAAAATAACCTAGATGTTTTATAGCAGGTGCTCTTAAACATTTTTTCTCTGTCGTGACACAACCTTCGAAAATAAATAAATAAATCTTATCATGAGCCACTAGAACTTGAAATATATTATTGATTAAATAAATAATTCAAATTTATTACTCATAAAATTTTTACAAAATGTCTAAAGTTATAAAGATGATTTAAATCCGGCGTCGTGGCCAAAGGGCGTCCTCCCCCTGATCTGAGCGTCCCGGGTTCGAGTTTGGGTTCGGGCATGGCTGTTCTCTACCCTGCCTTTTATGTAGGAGGTGTGTAAAAAAGCCTGCCAATAAAATGGGGTATTGCAATCGAGTATGTGTCATCTTCGTATGAGTTAAAGTCCTACCTCTAACCTCGGGTGGTCATGGGTCCCTAACTCAGAAGCTACTGCATCCCTCTTTCTCCGATCACTTACTTGGTTTGAATTGAACTTCATCCAAGGGGGATAAATAACCAACACAAACTCTAGGTAATTTCTGCTTATAACAATGAAAAGAAAGAGGCTTCGTGATCGCAAGAAAAGGGGCGAATTTTATCAAAATGAGATTAGTGTTTTGTGTAGCTTAATAAAACTCTAATAATGAGTTTCTTTTTAAAATTTTCAATTATTATTACCTTTTGTGGTTGTATTTAAGGAAGCAGCAGAGAATAAAACAGCTTGGAAAGCTCTCTTTATTTTGCTTTCTTTGTAGGCAGATTAAAAACTCCAAATGTCAAATAAGATTACAGATGGATTAAAATACTAAATTTCTGGAAATACTTCTTTATTTATATGGAATTTTAATACGTAACCTTTGTTATATAATACTACGAATTTTTACAATACATTTAAAGTCTTTTAAATACAATTTTAATCATTTTTTTCCACATTTCCTTATTTATAATAAGAACGACGACATAAAATGTTAAAATCTGCATCCATTTATATTTTAGAAGATACTTGAATAACCATCTTTCAAAATTCGTATTTTTTTAAAAAAAATTATCAATCAGGGCCATGTTATACTTTCTTTAATAAATAGCCTTTTCTAAAAAAACAACAAAAAAATTACTTTTTCTATCTGGCATGAATCTTAAATTAGACAGAACTAAATTTAGGATAAAAGCAGCTAAAACTTTTGCACATAGAAAAGAAATAAATTTTTAATTTACAAGCATTTGGAACTGTTGTAGTTATATTCTAATTTTTTGGTATTGAAATACCTTGTTCATTAATAAATAAATCCTATTTTTAATTCTTACTTGTAACAGCTTCTAAAAATCTGCTTCGATTGTATTTTAGTAATAGTTAACGAAATGAACTATCTCAAATATTCGTTAAATCAAAATAAAAAGTGAAGTTGAGTTACAACTACAGTTTCTTTTAATACAGTTAATAGCACCTTAATAAGAAAGGTTACATTTCCCATCCCACAAGAATTTTAAACTAGGTGTGCTTTAAAGGGCATGGCAGTTAACTGCACTGGTTGACAGCTAGGGTGCGAATGAATAAAACCTTACACGGTAAGTGACGCAGGGAGAGATGAAAGGTTTTTGCGTGAGCTGCATGATTGGCTGTCAGGGGATTTAGGCTGTAGTACTGGGCGTGGAGTGTCTTATAAATAATTTTACTTAGCGAAAATAGTCTATAGCATTTTCTGTATAAAAAGACGTGATTATATTAAATTAAAACGAATGATATAAATGCAGAATTAAGAAATAAAAGAAATTAGGAATTTCAAAGAAAATTCTTGTTAATTGTCGATTTAGTTTAGTTGGATTATTTTTGCAATTTGAAGCTATTATAGGTCTATATTAGAACGAATCTCGTAATTTTGAAACGTTCTCAAATAAAGAGGATCGCATCTGAGCCATCTCATAATTTTTCAAGTTTCTCCTCCTCACCATAGGAAGGGATTTAACCCTTGCAGAACTAATGAAGCATTCTCATAACTTTGGAGAAATTGAGTTTCGAACGCGCAAAGCTACGCCTTGAAACTGAGATATTTCAGCGTGATACCAAGTATTTGTTGCCTTTTAGAAGTAAAAAAAGTCAAAACAACATTTTTTTCTAAGGCTTAAATATTTAAAAATAGGCCCTACTGATCTAAAAATGCCATAGTTTGACAGAGCAAGATCCGTGCCATGTAGAGAATGCTGTATAAAAATTCTTCAAGCTGCTTTCTGATTTGTGTTGTATATTTCGCAGCGTGAGGACTGACACTATATTACAGGGAGAGATTTCCTTGAATCAATGAAAAATAGTTTTTGTAGCTCATACAATGCCCAATATGTAGTAATCTTGGAGTATTAAATTGTTTTTATAAGTTTTTTTATGATAGATATTGGATTCATATCTTTCTTCTTTCTCATCTCTTTAAGGTTCACAACTGCTGGGTATCTTCGCATTTCTAGGCTTGTTTTTAAGTGTTACATCACCATCTTTGGTGTTTTTGAATTAGTTACAAACTGTCATGTCACTAATTATTATACTACTTAAGTGAGCTCTTAATGCGAACGGTTTTAAAGTCTACATAATAATAATAAATTTAAAATGATGTCCCATGCAGGATAAAATCGTTTTATTTGAACCTCCCATCATTTGGTCTTGGAACAAAAAAAATTGGTCGAATACAGAGTAAGAAAAGATATATATTTTTTGATACGTATCCTTTTAAATTCAAAAATTCCGGTTTGAAGACGCAGATAAAATCCCTGATGAGCAATCATTTAGAAAATGAAAATATTATTACTACCCCTAAGAAAAAAACATGGAAGTGATATGGAACTATTATAATAAGACATTAAAAGAAAAGATCATGATCCTAACTAACTACAACGAAGCATAGTAACATTTGTCATATGTTGTAGCAATTTATATCTGAATCCATATCACTCGTATAAATAATATGATTTTCTTTTATGCATTGAATTTATACCTTCAACAGAATTTTTATTTTATGTTTTGATTCTAAAAAAAAGGGCAAAAATAATTCTAAGTTGATTGCATATAATTTTTTGAAGCTTCATAATCTATAGTCTTGACATTTTACCTAAAAACCTTAACTTCAGAATAAATCTTTTTATAAATATCTAACATTTCACAGACAGTTACACTTCCTTCTAAAATTGCCATTAATATGTATTTTTTAAAGTTTTCATCGTCTACTTCCTCGACATTCTTTATTAAAATTTTAAATCCTGAAGTAATTATTGCAATAAATCTCTTATAAATATCCAGTGTCTATAAAGTGGTTAATTTAACCTCCTTACAAGTTTTGATTTATAATAAGCGATCAGAATCCAAAACGCGAACCTGAAGCATGAATCTTCATCCTTTGTACGCGTAACGCCTCATATGTTTTCTGAGTAATCGTATCCCTAGGGAAACACACTTCTGATAAATTTAATTAGTTAGTCGAAAGTAATAAGGTCATTAAAGATGAACCATGGCATTTTCAGTCCCGCATATTTCAATTTCTAATTCCTTGAAGATATTATTAAGGAAAATGATTTACGTATTGTTAAATAAATATTATGAGCTGCACTTTAAAGTATATAATTATGAATACCTTGGCTTTAAGAAACGATTGGCTTAATTTTCCTTTTATGTCAAACTTTAGCCAGTTAATTTTCTGGTTCTTTGCTTAATGTAATGCAGGCATTAAGAGTGGAAATTAAATTCAACATTTTAAAGTAGTTTGGAGTGCTAAAAGAAATGATGATGACCAAAGGAAATGTATAAATTGTCTCTTACCATTTTCACACGTTAAATGAACTCTCCATTTATGCCTAAAATTGCTGTTTCGTAATTGCATTCGGAGCATAACTGAGTTCCTAATTTTCCGACGAGCACTCTTTTAATATCATTATAACCAAAAATGCCCAGACGGTAGAGAATTGACTGATTACGCCATTTTTCGAATAATTGGGTTGTTTAATGCGAGATAATTGCTTCTTACAGTTTCTGGTAATTTGTAGTTAACTGAAAAACTCTGATTTGTAAATTTGTTCCATTATTTGTAAAATTTCATTTTATATTTCTTAACTTTGTTTATTTACTCTCAAAAGGTGTGTAAATATATAAAAATAAATACAAGGAGTTGAATGAAAATTTAAAAATATTTTGGTCTTCATGCCTTAATTAAAATTTAATATTTAAACCTAAATTGGTGGATGAATTGTTCTCTTTCATAGAAAAAAAATTTGTATGAGATATAGTAGTTGGTTATAGTGCAATAAGTGTCGTTTTTAAGTAATACATGTCTTATCATATATATGATGTGGCATTGCATTACTATGTTATTTAAAATTATTTCTCTAGTAATTTAATAGTGAATTAATAAAGTAATTTACTCTTTTTTTGAATGCGAAACTACTTAGGTTATGTTGTCAAATACTAAGAAAACATTTTAGTATATGATTTCAACTAAGCAATAAAGGCTTTCAGTGGTTTTGCCTTAAAGGATTTATAGTATAATGTAGTAAGCTATTTTATAACAGAGGGCAATACTGACAAAGATATGATAAGGCTTATGAGGGTAATATAGCCGGTGTCACTAATAAAGCTGTTTCAACATTAATTTTCAAATTTTGAAATTAAAACCTGTTGTCTTGAGTAGAAAACTCAGAAGATGCAACAGCAGTGTACAGATTTGAATTTCATTAGTAACAGAAGAAACTAATTTAGTAAATAATGAATGAAGAAATCTGCGCTTGCTAACTTCCTAAAATGATCGTTTATGTTTATCTGTCTTAAATTTATCCTTTTATTCGCTTAATTATTGAATTAAAGAGATGCAGTGTACTGTTGAAGGAAATTTAATGCTCCTTAATAATACGATATATGTTTTTCAAAACTTGTCTGACTTTTGTGTCAGTCACAAGAGATTTTCTAACCTAGTAGTAAGAGAATAAGGTCACTAAGGTTACAATACCTGCATACTGATATTCTTTCAAAAATCAAGAGTTCATTTTTTAAAACCATTGTGTTTTTGTCGATGGCTTCAAACTTTTTTTGCTGTTGGCCTTTTCGAAAGCATTTTTTTAAAAAAGTCTTTTCGTTTACATTATAATTATTTCACACAGAATCAAATCAATAAATCTTTTTCATAAAAGTAATCTAATTATGTCATTTCATTAACTTAATTGAAATAAAATTCTGTCAATATGGATATAATGAAAAAAAAAAACAGAAAAGAGGCTTGTTTACCTTCTGGAAAAAAAAATCTAAGAAATTAAAACTGGAAAGCGAAAAATCAAACGTGAAAAAAAGAATGAAGACCTTAAAAGTATAGATAATATAAAAAATAACATATTTTCTTATTTTCAACATTATCACACTCATTACAGTTTCAGTTTGAAATATGAGTGATTATATTACCTACAGATACCTAATTTAAGTCATATCAAGAAGAAAAAAAATAAATAAACATTTTTAACTAAGTATTAAAAGTTCTCAAGTTTGAACTAAAAATTAGTTCTCATAAAAAATTACGTGTTCCTTAATCATATTGATAAAAATTTACTCAATTTACATGAAAATTAAAACAATTGTGTAATGTAAATTATCGTGATCCATAATATGCCTGTGTACAGAATAAAGGACAAATAAATGATATCTTTTACATTTTTATTGACAATTATACATTTTTACATTCATTTTTGATACAAAAAGAAATAAGTATGTCACGTGATATTGCAATGTATACAGACAGCTCAAATTCCGAGCAATCTTGTTTTAACTAATGACATCAATTCATGCTTGCATGTTGCAACGACAACTGAATTTTGGAATGCAATGCATTTCCTGCAGGAGAAAAAAGGGAAACACTGAATAAGTACGTTTGGTATAGAACTGTGAAGATTTTGTCATATACTTAGACAATATAGAACCTTTTTCTCAGTAGTTCTTACAAAAGTCTGCATCCCCTGAACGCATTTAGGGAGTAGGGGCGGGAAAGAATACAGCAAACCTTCTATAGTCACGGCACATTCACAAAAGCGAACATCTCCCCCGCCTAACTTCGGCGGGTTGTGATTCAATATACAACAATTTGTGTTTTGAATACAAAATGTTATACATTCAGCAATTTCTATACATAAAGTGCTCAATGTATAGCATTTTGTGTACAAAGAATGGAGCAGGTAGGAATTTTTCTTTGATACCTTCCCCTCCCCCGCTATAAATTGATTAAGTACAAACTTTAGTACAGATCTTCAGTTTTAGTCACAAAATAAGATATCAAATTTCATTTATATAAGTCGCTACATTTTTTTAGTTTTAGCTTTCATATACATACGAATAAATAGGCAAAAAGTGACTCCGTTGACGAATTCAGTTAAAATTCAATTTACATCTACACTTCCAATGAAAAAAGATAAGTAAATTTCATCCTATTTATTCTTAGCGTTTTTGAATTGTCATATTCAAATACATATGGAGAAATAGAAAGGATTTCTTTTAACTGATTTAGGCCAAAATTTAATAGAAATCTATAATTTCGTGTGGAAATTAATATAATATATCTATAATTTGGAGTGCCAAACTATAGATATATTATATTAGTTTTAGATATATATTATATTAAACACAATTATAGATTTTTATTATATCATATATAAAATTTCATCTCATTAGCTCTCTGTGTCTTTAGCTACCGTGTCTGTAAACACGATGGCTCAAAACAGCTTGATTGCAAAAATATGTTTTTTGGTAGGGGGAAAATTTAAATGGTAAAGATTCAGCAAAAGCTCGAGCACAAAGTTTTCGATTATAATACAATTTATTTATGATTTGATAATATATTTTTAATGTCTATTTATGAAATAAAATATTGAAATATTTAATATAGATCTTTTAACGAAATTGTAATTTTATTGAATAAATTAATTCAATAAAAGTTTTATTTCAAAATTATTTTTTAAAACTGGTTTTCTTAAATTATCCTCACTCATTTATATATTTAGACAACTCCAAGAGAAATCTTTGTAAGGAAATTGTGTATAGAAGAATTTAGAAAGGAAAGCGAAGATTTGTCTTTAATGTTTTTATCCACATTAGTGAAAGACCCTAATAGATTTGAATTTTTCCACGCACCTCACACGATAGGAAACCATTATTCTGGTTACAAGGACGCTTTATTCTACAAGCACGCACGCAGAAATCCGATCAGTCTGATGCGAATCGACTCGTTTACATTGCAGGTATTCCTAGAACGTCTTGTCTTGTTAAAGCGTCTAAGACATTACCAGACATCACATTCGGCTACTTGAGACATTTCGAAAGGTAAATTAAATATATTTGATATATTATAATGTATATTTATCCTAAACGAAGATTGAAAGATTTCTGCTTATCATGGGAATTCTATTATTTGTGCAAAATTAATGAACATTATTTTTTGGCTAGAACATAAAACTAACTGTAACATTAACCTATAGATTAGGAAGTTAAAATAATCTATTTTAATTATTTTGATACGGAAAAGAAAAGGTGAAAACTGAAATTCATTGTTTTGATAAATTGTGCTTGCTTTTTTAATGTTTTAATAGTTAATTAATAATACTATAATAGTCAATAATTGGTTAATATAGTGTTTTGAAGCAACTCTTGGATTTTGGAGTACGGATTTCTTACTATGGACAGATGACAGCATTGACACCCTAATCGCACCCATTTCTCCGAACTGTGTAATTAGACCAGCGGAACTCAGGAACCTTAGATTTAATTTGAATCCTTTACAAATACTCAGTGCATCTTAAGTGAAGTAGAGGTTCAAATCAGTGATCCGTTGAGTCGAAGAGTCGTATTAAATATACATCAATGTTTTTTGTGAAAGGCAACAAGGTGTAATTTTATCCCGAATTCAAAATGTTATTGGCCGTTTTCTTGTGTAATGTTTTTATTTTTTGCAACCCTGCGATAGAAATTCAATTGAAAACATTCCATTCATCTAAAAGGATCTGATTTTTTCAATTCCTTAAACAGGAGATTCACAAAGATGCAGTAGTCGCCATAACCTTTTCAGTTGGGAATTAGTGCTGTTTTGTCATAGACCTGGCAAATCTGTCTTAAGTAAAGAATTTTTAAAAAGAAATTATTCAAGTTTGGGACCTACTTGTCTTAGCAAGTAAATCTTTTAAATTAATGATGCATCAGCCAGATGTAATACATCAACAATACATTTTCTTAGAACTGAGAACATTGAAAAAACCCCGAATGCAATGAAATAACGAAAGCTGTTATCCCGTTGAGATCGTTCAGTGTTTAATCGCTACTTTTTATTATATTTTGACAAAAATGGGATGGATTTGAAGTGAAAAATAATTTCTTACATGATGGAGCAGAATGAAAAAATCGCGCTTGTGGAAGGTATACAAGTTCTTGAAGAAGTTAAAGCTAATAACTTTATCGGTAAGTATGAAAATTTTCATGATGTTTTGCTTATAAAGGATATAATATACTTTTGAAAATTCATATTATTGCATATAAATACATATTGAATACAATTTGAATAAAATAAATTGGTTCAGCACAGAGCCAGTTGGAGTTGACAAAACTTGCAAACTTCTATTTTTTTAATAATATATCATATCATGACTTTTTCTCCCATTTGCGAGTTACTCTGGTTTTGGGCAATCGTATTCTTAAGAAAGAGACCTCCGATGCCTACTGATTTTATCTTGAGCTTTTTGAAAAATTGCAACGTTGTATATTAAATAATTACCATAAATTTCAGCAAAAGAGAAATTATCCAAAATTTGCTGGAAGCATGTAAATCATTGATGAAGAAAAAATGTATGATTAATTTTATTTATTGGTAAAAAGTGCATTCATTAACTTTTTCAAAACTGGTTGTCAGTATTCTTTCGAATAATTGTACTGATGCTATTTATTAAGATGTATATTTTTTTGCAAAATCGTTTTAAATAAGAATATATTGAATTTAAGACAAACTTCTAAAATCAGTTATTGGTTAAATTTTCTGTCCTTCAATGAATAAAAACACTGAACTACAGTCAGAAAAAAACTAGGAATACAAACTAGTCTTTCCCTTGTTAGAACAAGGGTCTAATAAGGGAAACATTCTTAACTTCTCGTAATTTCAAAATTTAACATACAGAGGGGGGGATGGGACTTTAGAAGTGAAGAAGGTAAATAAATGTTTGTTAGTATTATCTAATGTATTAGACTGAAAAGGAATGCATACAAATTTTCTCGGAGTATAATATATAATTCCTTTCCTCGTGTTTCCTTGAGACAACATTACACTTATCTATGGTTTGTTAGAGAAATTTAAAATGCTTGTTAGTAATAATTTTGGTGTTAAAATTTTTTTTAATCTACTTTATTCCAAGGAACTGAAGGATTCAAGACTTTTCTGCTAGTCGGTAAAATCAATGACGTATTTTTTGTATACTCGAACTCTTCAAAATTAAATAGGCAAATGAAATTATCTTTAGCCAGTAATTACTATTGGAGGAAAATAAGATGCAATGGCACAGTTATGTGTAAGATACCTTTATTTTAAGCTGTCTGTATAAGCTCATGCGATAATTTTATCCTAATTTATGTATTACATTTGTAATAAGATTAAACTCTTCTTCCCAAAGAGAAAAGTGATTTAATGTAACATAAAATCGTTGACCGCCAATTAATGAAAGATGATTTATACGTTGCTTGAAGCAGGAGGATTAAAAGGATATACATAATATAAGTTTCTATTTAAAGCTCAGATGTTTGCAAGGGAGGATGGCAATTAAAAACCAATATTAAAATATTTAAAATATAACCTTTTTTTAATTTTTAGTGACTATTTATCATTTATCCTTAATAATAATAAAACGTTTTAATATCTTAGTTTATCTTTCTCTTGTTTTAATGCGTTTTTAAATTGTAACAAATCTTTGCTTTTGCATCCGTGTTGAATCAACAGAAGTTTTTCCTTTCTGCTCGGTTAACTCATTGACTTTCGGGTGCCCCATTTGTTGTTCACGGCCACTATCTAATTGTACCAAATCATCAAACTAATTAATCTCTTCTCTATTAAAGATATAAAATATCATCTAATTAAACATTACGAATAATAGGCTTGCGTTGTAACAGCGAGCGTGTTAAGAACCGAAATTGCATTATTAAGTCATGAAAATTTTCCAATCGAAACTACACATTCCTCTAATCACAGTGCAGAAAGAGGTAACATAATAAAATAAAGAATAATAAAACTATTTTATTACATCACCTCATGTGATGGGTGAATATTTAGATAATAAGGAGAAATAAATAAATTCGCTAATAAAGAGAATAAAAAGACCCAAAGACAAATAAAACTGTAAATAATTATTGTTTCTGAAATACTCCTCCCTAGCTTCATTCATCCCTACTTGAAAGATCTCAGATAGTATGTATATTGTGATCAGCGCAAAATAGTTTTAGTTATAAGAAAACCAACCGCAAGCACCTTATAAGGAGTAAGTTCCGTCATCATTATGGGACCATTAATCAGTCAACAACACCATTTTACATGGAGAAGCAAGAACGTACTTACTAATGCTGCGATTTCTCATATCCTTATCTTATCTCTGCCTTGATGGCATGGTGGTAAGGTCTTGGTCTTGGGATCGAAAGGCCTGATCTATCAAAGAATCACTACGTAAGCAAGTGTATGTTAAATATATTATAGCCAATTACTTCCCCCCCAATAGTGTGGTGCGGAAGTTGGGAGAAGGGATGCTGATTCAGGTGCAATTCTAGTCATCTGATTGAGGGTCAAAAGTCCAGAGTCTGTTTCATAATAGCCTAGTTTTGCTTCAAAATAGGATGCTAATTTAATCTAAAATGGAATTAAACTGAACTCTCATTTCCGTGTTCGAGGGGGAGGATTTCCCATTATTTGCTAGTGAAAAACATTGGCTTATAATTTAAATTTTTAGATGATATAACTGTAAAACGAATGTTAGAAGGAAAGCTAATTTTTTCCCTGAAATTCTTTACTTTAATATTTAAAAGTGAAATTTGACCTTGAAGAATAACCATAAGAAATAAATATAACCACGCCATTTAGCTTTTTATTACAAAAGCTAAATTTTTACATGCTTTTCTTTAATTTAAAAAAAGGAACGAGAAAAGGTGACAAGATACAGAAGGATAATCAAAGAAAAATTCCAAAAGACCCCGCTCCACAAAAACACATTTATTTACATTGTAGAAAAGTGCCATTCTCCGGTATATACAACTTGAACGTTAATAAAAAGTGTTTCAATGATATAGCCGCACTCCAGATGAATAAGTTCTTGACACTATTTTTCGAAATTCCTGAGTTAATGCTGTACTAGGGCCATCCCTTTGCTAGTTAAAGGTCACATCTAGTCTAGAAGACACAAGAACAGCTCTTTCAAGGTATCCAAAGCCAATCACTTAAGATGTCTTTCGAAGACCTGAAAAATTCAACAGGAAAAGCTTTGAGTTATTAATGAAGTAATTAGGGAAAACAAGTTACTTTTTTGTTGTTCGCTTTAAAAAACAAAAGTTTTCAAAATGGACGATCAAAATAAAGTCTTGATGTATATCGTTAAAGGAAAAAGCGACATTCAGTACAAGTTCGTTTAGCCGTGAAGAGCCACTTCCATCAAAATGATGTAAAAAATGTGTTCTACTATATTGCTTACTTCTTGTAACGAAACTATTTCTTTACATCAATTTTATGTCTTTTAACGGCTTAATGTTTGCTCATTTCATTACAAAGAATGACGTGAAAGTTTTTAAATCTGCAAGAGGTCCAAATGTTCTGTAATCAACATTATTAAAAGGACAATAACATACCGCTCCAATCAGAATAATGTAAGATATATATAATACGTATCGATCTTAAGTAATTTTTTACTTTATTCTGTTATTTTTTAATAATTTTTTTTTATTTTAAGGAATGGGATTCAAGTTTTTAGTTATGAAACACATTCAAATGTTATTTTTTAAATATCGGAAAATTTAGTTCATCTGCTTCCTTTTCTGACAGAAAGTAAATCGTAAAGTATGCATAGGAATCATTATATTTTAAACCTTTAAGTAAAATAATGATTAAAAATTTAAAATTTAGGTTAGTGCACTGTTTACCTGCGATACAATTGTTTTCTACATGTTTTCTTCTTGAGTTACCAATATATATAGAAATTGAATTAATTTCTAATAATATTTATTACAATGATTTTAATGATAAGGAATCGTTCTTCCCAATTTCTCTAGTCACGTTTATTAGAACCCAGAACCAATGCCATTTTCAAATTCAAGATTTTATAAAGTATAATAATATGAACTCAAATTATGGAAGTACAAAGAGTGTAAAAAAATGGAATATCTCGTTTGTTAATATTTGTATTTTAGTTTGTTTCATTTATACGTAAAGCAATCTTTAAAGAAACAGACATGAAGTTCTTTAAAAATTATTTCTCACACAATTTTGAGAAAATCATTTTTTAATCATTATCAAGATTCTTTGTCAAAACCACAACAGCAGCAGCAAAACGAAGAATAGGAAGAAAGGAAAAGGGGGGGGGGCAAGAAAGAATTTTGAACTCGTACAGTTTTAGAATGCCGTTTTTCGATCCATGTGGGAAAATAACAGTTCGAGCAAAAGGGAAGTTAAAATCAACCCTTTGCACTCCGATGGTGCTTCTGACTCACCATTCAAGATTTTGCATCATTTTGACGTTTTATTCATTTATTTTTCAAATTTAATTGCTAAAAACGCCTGCATAATGGTTAAGAGATGTAAATTAATTTTTCAAAGAAATTTGACTTAAAAGAATTATGCATATTTATTTTTCATAGCAATAAACAATGAATAATTTTGCATCTAATTATTTTTCGGAGTGCAAAGGGTTAAACGAAGCTGGAATTCAAGTTTTTAAAAAATCATTTAATTCATAAAAAATGATAATAATCCATATAATCTTATATCTTCGCTATTAAGAATAATTATTTTTAAAGATTTGTATCTATGAATGATATGTTGTTGAAGTTGAAAATTTTGACCATGTTTTTAACCACTTGACATACAAATTTATTTAACTTTCTAATTAGATAACTCATCCTATTTTGGTAATTTATTGTTAATCTGATTTCTTTCAATAATATATGGAGCATTTGGGATACCAAATCGTTTCATATTGATTTTTCACATTTAAATACTTAATTCTGTGGCTTAATTGCAGACTTGAAAATAAAAATTCAGTAATTCGATTCACCTGTCAGACATGTCATTGTATGCGAAGTGGTTAATTGGACCCTTAAGCCTACATAGAATAGAAATGGTGGTGTGGTTTGAAATTTTTATTTATCAATAACTGTCTTAAAATTGAAGATAAAACGATAGCACAGATTTATAGAAATTTAACTTTTTGTCTTGGATATACATAAGATAATGCAAATTATAAATGATATGCCGACTTCAAAAATAATAACCATTTTACTTCATCACTTAAAGATATTTATGAAGCTAAAAATACAGAATGCGAAGCGTTTAAAAAAATATCAAATAAATAATATTGACAGATATATATTTAATGGAAATATATAAAGAAATTAGATTATAAAAAGTAAACTTATTTTACATTTCCTTTATATGAACACTCGTGTCATTTTAAATTAAAAACTGGTTCAACGTCTCTTATACATAAACAAAGGGAATTTATTATCTATTCACATTATAATGTCATTAAAATAGCTTTTCTATGTATTTTATATATTGATAATATTTCTCGTCTTGCTCTTGATTCAACTGAACAAAATGTTAAAAAAAATTGAGATGGGAATGTATGAGGGGTGTTTTTGTTTATAGCCTAATTTTTTAAAAGACTTGTCTCATTTTTTTCTGTGCCTCTACAGGATTAAGATCATTAGAATGTCCTAAAATGTTTTGAGCGTTACTTTTGAAACTTACCCACACATCCCTCCTATCAATTTCAATTTTTTCTCAAAATTTTGCTCGAGAAACGCATCTTTTTTTATTTTGGTTTTCGATAAAGATGGAAAACTTTAATTAAATATCAAAGGGAATTGTTTTTATCTAAAACAAATCGAAGTTGGATTGTTTCGTCTAACCCAATTTTATGCGCTACGTGGGAAGAGGGATTGTTTTGGATCTACCAAATTCTGCTCAAATATATTCTTTGATCAGAGAATTTAAATTTCTATTAGAGAGTTCCTTTATCTTATTCAAGATTGTTTTTTTGATATACTATTCTACTCACATAGGAAATGCAGCAGTTTTGCACATCTTTTCTTGCTGGCTTAATAACATGGTTAAAAGTTTAAAGCCCCCATAAATTTGATATTTAAATTCTTGGTATTTTATTTTTATGAGAGGAAAATAATCAAGGGTTTTTTTTGCATGATGTTTTGAACTTACCGAAAGGACTACAGGAATTGAAGCAAAAACGTCACCATTTTCCAGTAAGGTACCTGTTAAGCTTCAACTACCAGAATCAATAGTTTCCACTGAAATGGATCATGATCAATGGTGGAAGATAAATGATCTATAAGTCCAGTAATATCTATACAGTGATTCTTCTTGAGAAAAATAGCTGAGTGATTCTTTTTCTCGATTTCTGTACGAAGAAATTGCCGCTCTAGTAGCAAGTAAATTTTTATTTTTTTGACACGATCTTAAAACATGAGCGTTTACTTTTGAAAAATTTCTACAGCTTTATTAAATTATCTCGCTACTTCTGTACATTATTGCTCTAGAATATTTAGTCCTAGATTTGCACCAGGTTTCGGTTTCAATATTGATTAATTTTTCAAAATTAGATGATAGGGGGGCATTGGTCAATTATAACCCTACAGTAGAGATCTAAACAGTGATTTGTAGTGTACTCAATATTGAATTGTTTTTGCTTTTTTAATTACTCAGAAAGAGTAATATTCGTGATTTGTTGGGGGTTTTTTGTAAGAATTACTGTCATATTATTCAGAAATGTCTTTAAATTTCTAATAATAATGCATTTTATTTGGTTATTTTACATTAATATTATTAAATAGACCTTTTCATTTTTTGACTTAGAAAAATCTGTACGTGATGGAGAAAGTAAAATGCCACTTTTATGACCATCGTTTGTGATTTACTAAAAAAACAACAGCCCCACCTGATACTTTTCAAGTCACAGATTTATGTTCGAGAATAAATTAAGTGAATTTTCGCCTTAATATAATAAATAACGTTTGTACAAAAAGTCCTGTGGCAGTTATAGTTACATGGAATCGGGATCTAAAAAGGGATTTTCAACCGCTTTTTAACTCTTTGCACTCGGAAAAGTAATTCGATGCCTATTTATTCACTTGAGAAAAGGATTTGTTCATTGATCCGAAATATATAATTGTTTAAATATATATACATATATAATATTTAAAAAATTCCAGAATCATTTTCTACATCTTATCATTTTGTCGGTATTTTTGACTATTAAAATAAACAAAACTTCAAAATGATGAGTGAGGGTGCGAAGGGGTAACCAGCTTATCTCATTTTGTTAGAATGCTCTTAAGTATTGTATTCTTTTTCACTCTCTTTCATCATCATTCCTTGAATCTTTTTGAAATTTAGGGGAGGAGATTGGGAATGTGTGTGTGTGGGGGAATACTTATCATGAAACAGAAGAAATATGCCTCCACTTACAGGCTTGTGACCGGGATAATTTTTTAAATTCTGTTGATAAAATAAAGTGTTGATGAAATTTAAAAGAAATTTCCATAAAGTCATATTAGAAAAAAATTATTTTTTAAACAAAGAAAATAACTATATTTCCATTATTTTGAGCACTTCGTTTTTACAGGGGGAAAAACCCGCTTTCGGTTATTAAAAAAATCTAATTCGGTAAAATTATGCAACTTAGAAAATTCAATCATTTTATTGGGTTTTTACCGATATGTTAAATTTTAGCTTATATTTGAATTAAAAGTGATTGCTATTCATTCTACTACTATTCAAACTTTGATCTCACACATAATTTCCCCATCTGTCTTAAAAGAAAGATAAATTTTTCAATTATAAAACTGCTGGAAATATGATAAACATAATTAAATCTAGCTATTATTATTTCCTCTTAATAACTTTCATATTCAATCTTGTTCCTCTTCTTATTTTCACGACAACTGTGAAATCGGATTTCTCTTATTTTTTGATCAAAAGAAATGACTAATTAATAATAAGCTTCTGTATCATTCATTTCATAGAGTGCAATTTTCGATAAATAAGAGAAAACTTTTGAACAGAATGAAGGGAATTAAAGAAAAGTAAAATGAACAGACCGAAATAATTAGATTTTTAATTATCTAAATTGGCTTATAATTAGTGTTGGCATTATTTCCATAATTTTTTTATGGAAACAGTAGATTACATGCTTAATTCCGAGTGGAAGTATTCACAGCTATGAAATTTTAATCAAAGATAATTGATGACTGTTTTTTTTTCTCTAAAATCCATATATGTTTGCTTATTTTCAAAAAATTAAGATTACCTAAGAGATCTGGGATAGCTTACCTCCTATGATTCTACATGTTCTCTGTTTCTATGACTTATTTGTTTTTGTCTTAAAATTATAAAAATAATTTTTACGCTTGATTCAATTATTTTTCTTCGAGTAATGTTATTGGTTTGAAAAAGAGAGGCATTTACTTTATCGTTTCTTATTTCTTTTTTAAAAAAATAAATGCAAATAAAATAAAGTGCATGAATGCAAATTTTAAGTTTGTAAAGTAAGGCATAAATTTTAAAATTTTTTTAGAAGTTTTGAAATGATATTTTAAACGTGATTTTAAAAAAATTAAATCAGTGGTTCTCAGATCTTTAATTTTTATGTATTTGAAATTAGCTCGTACTATACATGCTTTAAACACTTGGTTATGTTAGGAATGCATTATCTTTTACTACGAATTGGATCGCGCTTCTGACTAAACTATATATATATATATATATATATATATATATATATATATATATATATATATATAATATGCGCAAATAATTAGTTAAAAAATCAGAGCTGGCTTTCTGACACAGAGGTAGCGGGCATTTTTGGTGTTCTGAAAATCTCGGGTTCAAATCCCTATTAGGGCATTGTTGTTCTTCTGTGTGCTATCTGTAAGATGTGTGGCTGTGCCCCCCTGTAAAAAGAAGCTGTGCAAGCAAATGTGATGAGTGTGTAGTTAAAGTCGTACTCTTCGCCCTTTTTTGACTCTACTTGAAACAAGGTACGCTCATTCTTCGGCCTAAAATCTGCTGAAGCATTAGCGGGACTTGTCCATGGCAAGTACCATAAGTAACAACAACAAATAATGAGAAAATACAGTATTAAAAATAATCAGATTTATCTAAATTAAAAATTACCTAATTTAATTAAAAAATTTTAAATCAAAATTAATTTTGACATTTAAATGAATTTTGAATTACTAATTTTTTCAAAGAATTATGCATTTAATAAAATAAGAAAAGATAAAATTGATCAATGGTGAAAAAATTCATATACATGCAAAGATTTTTTAAAAAATTATAAGCGCAATAAAGTAATAAATAAATTATTTTAGTAGTTTGTTAAGAAATTAGTAGTTAAAGAAATTTTTTTCTAATTACATATGCCTTTCAAACTTTGTTTTATATCGAAGTTTGTGTACTCAACTGTACTTGGTGCCGCGGCATTAAGTTCAAGAGGATGGGGTGTCAAAGCATTTTTATTTTCAGATTAATTTAAGTACTTATCCTGCCATAAAACAAAAATATTAATTGTTAATAATAATTTCGCATTCAACTACGATGTTCAACCTTTTTTTAACTATCATATTTGTATTTGAGTGGGAGTTAAATAAAAAGGTGTAAAGAATGAATTTTCAAACACTAAATGTTTTTTTTTTGCAAAACCTAAAGACAAATAAAATAATCTAAAGATAAGAACAAAATAGTGTAGCGTTGTAATGAGAAAAAGGAAAACATAAGGAAGAGAAAGCAGAAAATTTTGAAAATAACAAAAAACGAGAAAGAAACGGAAGTCTGCCGATTGCGGAAATTAAATAACCTTGCCATCATCGTAATGTTTATCGGTCGGGGAAAAAGAATACGTCTTTAATTCTGTTCAGATCACTTTTTTTTCAGACAGAAAAAAAGATTTCAGTGGCACTGTGTTATTATCAATGGCGATTCAAGTTGTTAGTTCTAGAAAGTTATGAGAGATCTTATCACCATAGAATGATTTGATACATTTTTTGCAGTTTTATAGCCATGGAAAAACTTCATAAAAGAAACAACTTTCATTTTTAACACCAGATATTACTACTTAAATTATTCTTTATTGGTGTTTAAAGTCAAATCTTTTAAGCATATTTGGGTCATACTCAGAATTATTTAACATTAACAGAAAATAAATGGAATTCAAAAATTAAAACGAAATTGTTGAACTTAATTATTTATTACTCGATATTTATATATCATGCATGATTTTCCTAAAATAATTGAAACAATTGCTCAGTTCCTGCATTGAGTAGTTCATGTTACGCAGAAATCAAAATAAAAAACACGCCTTATTTTGGACGTTGTTTGTAAATAGCATCAAAGAAATAGTTTCAACTGAAAACTGACTCAACTCTTGCAGCTTAACTTTTTAAATTTTCTTTGTATCAACAAGGATCACAGTTTTAAAATTGCACATTAATGAATCACGAATAATTTCACGAATTTTTCATGCAAGAAAATGAGGTTACTACTAAATTTAAGTTAGTTAATAATAATCATGCTATGAAATTAAGTACAGTAAAACAATAAACCGGATTAGCTGCATGGTATCACTTTCTATAAATAAAGAAACAACAAAGTAAAGCTAACATTTTATGATAGATAATAGTTTTTTATCACACAGATAATTTTTATGGTAATTTAGATACCAAATATGATGTTTATTGTATTTTTACGTTTTCCTGTATACAGTAAAATACCATTTTTACATTTCTCCTTTACACAGATTCATCGTCTCCTCATTCATTCGCAATCACTAAAATGATAAAGCATTTTGTTTAGATGACACAAAAACCTCAATCACAAGTTATAATTTTTTCTAAAATTGCCAAATTTACTGCTTCAATCATTATTTTTCTTTTCCTCTTTATGAGGGAGGACTTTTCCTAGAAAATTGGGGGGGGGGTAATTTCCTTTTCCTCCCTGGATTTTCCAATTCAAGAAGGCAGAAGGATGGAACATCTGGGCACATCACATGACTGGGGAAGGGGAACGAATAATAGGAGAGTCACTTCATCACATTAGTTTCTCTGGTCAATAGGCTTTTCTTGAATTCCTATGTGTGTGAACACTCCCTTTTCATTCTGCTTTTCTATCTGTTTGTTTCCTACAAGTCTAAAATGTCTTGAAAGTATATAACGTTTTTATTGAAAGATAAAGCTGATTTTGTAAAGATAATTTGAGTAGAACACGCATTTAATAAAAGTGACAATAACAAAAAAAAAAAACCTTTGAAAACAATTGTGTATAAGAGAAAAAAAATCGAGGGCAAGGGACTAATTAACGAAAACTGTTCTTGGAAAATGCTTTTATAAGAAGGCAAATTTCTGGAAGCAAAAGGCATTTATATGAACATTTTAACGCAATTATATGCATCAAATATTTCGACGAGTTAAAGATATTGCGATGAAATTGAATGTAAAACATTCATTTCTTTTCTAACTGAAATTCATCACAGAATTATGTGGAATTTAAAATAAAAAAATTATAGATTGTTTTTCTACTTTCCAGTAATATACTACTGCAATCTTAAAGAAGTTTTTAAAGGTATTACTTTTAAACGAATTTTTGGTAGTATCATTAAATTCGTAATAATCAATCGTTTTTATTAAAATTGGACGTATTTGTCTTTTTATTTATACATTGCTTTATGTCAGTCTCTTAAAAAAGCATATAAATGGGGATTCACTATGTTTTCAATTTGTAACTTTAACTTATTAATATGCCTGTAAGGTTAGTTTTAGATTATTTTTAGAAGGGAAATACATAAGCATAAGATCAATTTTTCTTTAATATATTATTTAAGCGTTGCATAATTCTTTTAATATCAGTCTCTTCGAAATAATTCACTTAAAGTAAGATGAATATCAAAAACTAGTGGGAATCCTTAATATGATTATATAAAGAAGAAACTATTTCAAATTACGAAACTCAATATTTCTCGCTGTATAAATATTCTGAAATAATCAGTTTAATAAAAATAAATTTTTTCTCAAAATAACTACGTAATTTTTAATGCAATTTTTTCAAGTTACAGTTCCTTTACTTCATGCGGTTTTGAAGTCAAAAATATTAATTATACAGCCTTACTTGTGGCTTCAAGGAAGTGTGATCGTGTATTTTCACTACAATAATGAGCTATTTTATAATATAAAGCTAATAAAATTTTGGCTTATGTTTTTAATGTTTTTCCCCATGCAGAAGCAGAATATATATTAGCCGCATTTTTTCTCTTTTCATTGCATTTCAGGAATGTGAGGGTATTAAGTACTAACTATTTTCGGTGGAATTCATAGATGAGAAGCGGTAATTTCACAAACATATCACGTCCGTTGCACAGGTAAATGGGGCATGATAATGTCTTGGGACGACTAAAAAAAGAGTACCGACAATACTTTTAACTGGAGCCAGCAAGCATAAATTTGGGATTTAAGTGCAAAAACGCAAGCCACGACTTAACTTTTAACTTACTTGAGATAATACTTTAGATTTACTTATTTTCCATAAACATATAAAACTTGTCACTTTTATCTACATTTTATGACTAAGTATGCTAAATTTTGCATTGTACTGGCCAACTTTTAACATCACTACCTACAGACTGCTATGATTTACTGCTGCATCGTGATACGAAGAAACACAGAAATGGCATTTTCTTTAAAAGTAGTGTTTTTAATGCCGTAAATAAAAGTATCCCGCTACATATTTCATGAATTTTTTTTATTTGAAAATTTTCACGCTTCTGAAGACAAACCTTGCATTTGATTCTTGAAATAGAAGAATGAAATTCCTTAGTTAGTATACTCCACAAGAAGGGAAATCTGTTGTTCATGAGAAAGCTGTCACAATTTTTGAGATAAAAAAATACTAACAATGCATCAAAGAGATGAAAACAATGTTTTTAGACTATAATTTATAGTTTTTTTATTAAATTACCACATAAAAACTATCCCTAATTTAATGCAATTGGTATAATTTTTATTTATATCAAAATTTTGAAAATAAATTTGGTATTTGATAATAACTAAGAAGACTATTTCTATAAATATGTTATGGCAAGATATCTGTTTTAAATGGTTGGCGTGTACTATCCGCAAGAAATTTGGTTCAGTGCGATGAATGTGATTACTCGGTTGTCATTAATAATAATTAATCATTGTAATAAACCGATGACACATTTTTATCGGCTTTTACTAAAAATAACTGATTGCTCAAAATAACCGCATTATATATATATTGTGTGCATAACAAACAAAAATTAAAAGAAAAAGATTTTTCAATCCTGCTTAGAAAAAATTACAAATGCATTACAAAAAATTACAAAAGTTTTATAATTTGAATAATTTTTCATGAACTTAAGTTGAATAAATACTTCAAGTTACCCAAACTAAATAATGAATTTTATTTAAAATCTTTGTGATTGATATAAGTCTTTGAAAGTTTCAGAAATGTATTTCTTAGATATTTTTTAAAAAATGATGCATATTTTATTTTTATCAGTTGGTCCTAATTTCATTAGATACCAGATTTTCTACAAAAATATGAAAAAGCTCTTAATAGCATCTATTTAATACAGAATTGCTGCTCTAAAAGTTTCTAAAAGTATAATATATATACATATTCGAAGTCGTCTTAAAATCTGCTGAAGTGGGAAATCTCAATCTTAAAAAAAGGGCTTCCCATTTTGAAACTTACTAGGCTTTTAAGATTTAACTAGCACAATTCCGATTTCGGATAAAAACGAAAGGAAATAGTATCCCTGAAATTTTTTCGTATATTATTTAATAAATATTCTTGTGTATTATTATCCACATGCCATTGGCGAGCAGTAATTATGAAAGAGTGATGCGTGATCTTTGATGAATCATCGCTAAAATCCGCTTATTACATAAAAATCAGAGCATCGAACCGGAAATCATATTTTGGGGGTCTTTTTCCAAATTGATGGAAACCAAAATTTGATATGGAATTGCAATTGTAGTCATAAAGTCATATACCAAATATCAAAAATTTAAACCATTATGTTTTTGAGTTCTCTTGTTTGCATGTTAAAGCACAGAGGACGAATCCTTGACTAATTTGGTTCCGAATCTGTCAGGTATTTAGTGTTTGGATTCCAAATCTTTGTGCCATATTTTAATCATTCAGCTCTCCATTTTTTTATTATCTAGTTAACTGAAATGTAGACACCAAGCCAGAGAAATCCCTCTGAATGGATTTTGTTTAAGATTTGATAAAAATTTTCCGCTTCGCAGCAGAGATCCTGTACTGAACTTTATCCGTCTAGTTCAAAGCATTTTTGAAATATGCTCATAGACAAATAGATATAATTTCAAAGATGAGTTTTTCGGACTCGGAGAGTTTTGAAATGTGTATATTCGTTCAAATCTCGCGTTTTAATGTTTTGACAATTATAATGCATTCTGTACTCTTTGTATACGAGAAGGTATTAAAAAAGGAATGAAAAAAATTCCTAAGAATTTCTCAATTTTGTATCGTCTTGTTTTTAAGTAATAATTTAATGGTTAACAATAAAGATATTTTAAAACAGTCGATTTGATTTAATTTTAGAAATTAATTCTTCTGTCTTGTTATTACTATGACTATTATACAATTATCGTGATTTTATGCAAATTCCCAAAAAACCTTTAAGCATTATTCAGCGTTTAGGTTCCCAATGCGATTAGTTTCAAAGATAAAGTGGCTAGACGACCTGGATATAAAATGACAGCCCTAACGGTTTCCACCTTTTTACTCTAAACTCTTCCCCCTCCCCCTAGTGAAATCTGGAACTTTCCTCAATTGAAGCTCTGAAAACCTGATAATTTAACCAATTACCTTTAGTGAATTAGTAACATAAAGAAACCAATTACTATAATTAAATTCTTTAATTAAAAAGATCTGCGAGACGAATCACATTGATTTATCGTTTCAAAGTATCGCAGCCCATAAAAATACTCTTTAAATTCATTAAACTTTTAAAAGAATCAAGAAATGAAGGGAATCAGTCAATTAGAAGTCTAAAATCAAATATTTATGATGCAAGCAACGAATCACAAAAATGTAAAATAATGAATTCTATTTGAATGTTTGAACGGTTGAAAGAATGTTACAATTAAAGTGATTAGAGAGTATAGAGAAATTAATGACTACAATTAAACCATCCTAATGAATGTTATTAATATTGCACATAAGCATAGTTGGAGATAAAAATTCTTTCGCAATACGGGGAAATATGAAAACAGTTCTAAAATTAGGAAAATGAACTGCTACAAATAAATGATCATTATCAAATACTTAAATTATATAACGAGAAATAATTACAAAGCATTGCCGGTTCGTCAACTCAAAAACAAACAGTAGTGAAAAGAATTTTGAAACGAGATTGTATCCGGTTTAAATATTTGAATTGAAAATGTTTCTAATAATTCTTTCATTCAAAGTCAGCTGTGAAATTTTCTGTAGTTTGATAGCATTAAATGGCAGGACAGAACGTCTGTCTTTTCAATTTGCTTCGTTCCCAAATGACACAAGAAAGAATATCTTAAAGTCTAAAAAGGTTTTCTAAATCAAGTTTATTCTCCTCTTTCAAAAATTCTTTATTTGAATAATTGATTAATAAAAAGAGAAATAAACATTAGAAATTGCTTCACAAGGATATTAAAGTGAAATGAATTTTAAAAAGTCAAAGGAAACGATTTATGAAAGTGGGAGAGGTAGAAAGAAAGCGAATTTCTCAATTTATCTATTATTTCTACAACTCCGATAGGTTCATAGACATATCATTTTTCCTTATGTACTTGCCTTTTGTAGGAAATATTCGATTCATTTTGAGCTTTGTTCAATATAGCATATGATTGAGACATTTTTGTATTTAGTTTCAGGAGCTCCTAAAAATCTGTAAAAAAGTATAAGCAAATGCGATGATAAGAAAAAAATTGTTCAACTCCAAGCAGCAAGCAATGATTGATATTGAACACATTAATTCTATTAAAATATTTCAAAGGTTTTAATTAAGAAATGAAAGAATATGTAACAAATAATTATTATGGAATTCCCAGTAACTCATTATTATTAATGAATGCAAGTTATTCAAGAAATCCCACTGAAATTCTTAAAATAGTTAAGATAAAATCAAATAGAAAATATAAGACAGATAATAACTATAAATAGATAACCATAATTGATAATAAACGAGTGAATTTAAAACAAAAAGTCTCCAAAAATATGACTAGACTTAATATTTCATGTAGAAATCAATAACTAAAATGAAAGGATTAGAGAAATATTTCCAAAGAAGTTGCCTTTTAAGAGACGCCTTGTTGGAACTTAGTTTCGAATAATGACAAATATAGCATTCGAACGAACAAATATTCGATGGTACAGATAACAGAAAAATAATAAGTAACAATTATCTCGTCGAAATTCAGAAAATCGAAGCTTATTCTTCATTTAAAGAGTTTGTGTGCGTGATTCGTTTAATAATTATCACTTCTCGTGTTTAACTTTCAATTATCTTTCTGTAATCTGTGTAGATAAACTTAAATACAACCAAGTTTTCAATCAACTAATTCTGTATTTCCTTCTGTAGATGCCTTATCGTTTACAACTTGCATTTCGCTTGGATTTTATTTTATTCAGAGTATTTTAGAAACGATAATTCATATAATAGTTTTAAAAAATTATTTTTATTTTTTTTCAAATGGGGGTTATTATAGATTAGTTAATAACTGTCCCATAGTCCCTCTTGCAATAAAATTAACAACGGAAATTAACTGTGATTAGGTAGCAAGGAAGACATTTGATATGGGATACAATTGCTATCCTACGCTAGTTAAATGACCTCAGATCCATGATGGCTTATTGAAAGTTCATCAGGCCCATATTTAAATCCGTTGTTAGGTAAAATCGGGCTCGAATCGAGGACTGCGTGTTCCTAAAGTTGACATTTTGTCAGTATAGTCTCCTATATATATGAAAAATAAGGCGAATTCTGTAACTTTCAAATATGTTTTAAATGCAATTCAAATGGTGAAATACTGAATCCCAGCAAAGACTATTTATAGTGCTCGTTTTCTACTTTCTTGTATACGATGAACGAAACATAAGATATTTGAAACGTCAAAATATGCAAACATGAAACATTGACGAAACGCCTTGTTTTAGACTTCTCGAGTAGGGAAAAATCTATTTTTGGAATTATGTCCGTGTGTTTGTGAATACGATAATTAAAATAATACTTTAAGCGACACAAATGAAACTGGATATGTGGTCTTTACACCAAATTAGTATATTTCTATCAAATTTTGAATGAAATATATTCGAAGTAGGTTATGTCTGTCAGTTTGCAAGTAAACACGATAATTATAAAATGCAAAGAGATAATTGTTAAAGTTTGATATGGTTTTATCATCGAAAAAATAGATCCATATCAAAGTATTAGCAGTTGGCCATCTGCTAGTCTTTACATTCGTATTTAATTCACTAACTTAAGTGCAGTTTAGTTATATTAATCTCCAGTTTTAAAGGAACATTAAGGCTTTTTTGGAACTGATTTCCTAATTTTGAACTGCGATGAAATGACGATGACGACACCTGAACTGGCATCCCCTATACAAGTTTCCACACCACAGCAGTGGGAGGACGTTTGGTATCGACGGATTTAACGCACATCAGATCCACTTACACAACGGTTCTTATGTAAAATCAGATCTCGAGTCTGAAACCCACCAGTTAGAACACCTATACTATCAAATGAAATTTATAATGGGGTTTTCCTACTATAATGGAAGTTATGCCGATTTTTGGTTTTATTCGATTGACAAAAAGGCATCCAAAATGCATACTCGATCTTCATATATCACAAAACACTAAATGCTCGTGCGTGGGTCTTTTAATGAAATTCTGGTAACTCATGGCGTTGACCACAGCTTGTATGCGGGGGTGGAAGGGAATAAAGTTTTTATTAAGAAATATGAGAGAAAGTTCCATGAAGAACACAACTAGTTCTTACTGTTCAAGAACTTGTATTTCCTGTTTTTCTTAATTCTTAAAGAACATCGACATGGATGTAATTTCCTTCTCTCATTATATGTAAAGAAAATTTTCATCGGATGTAATTGCTAGATTTCTGTTTTAATTTTGACCGCGCTGGTCTGGTAATATAATTTTGGCTTTTAGCATAGTTTATTTTATAATACAGTTTTTAGAAATTCGTTTACTTTAAGTTTCACTCAGACATTTCAGTTCCAGAAATATATATATAGATATAATGTATATGTATATAATGTAGTTTTTAAAAATAAGAATGTGCATCAATGGCGTTATGTTCATGTCACTGCTTTTGATAGTTGCATCACGTGTACGAATCGCTTCTCACGGAGATTAATTTGATTATGTGTTACGTAAAATATATCGTCGTGTATCAAGCGTACTGATATTGTACATTTTTTAGTCTTGAATATATTTCAAATTTCATTATAATAAAAAGTAAGGAATTTTAAAACTCTCAAATCAGCTACCAAAGGGAGTTTCTCACGCTGAAACAGCATGAAAATAAATCGATTCAATGATCATTAAATTTAGAAAATGCTGAAATATTGCTTTACTATTCAGAATATACAACGGAATAAAATTTCAGATCTTTAGATCATCAAGAATTATAAAAAAACATCAAAATATCTTATAAAACTCTCTCTTTACAGGCATAATACAATTTAAGTAAAAGCATTTTAAGAAGATTTTATGAAGAAACAAACGAATTTAATTATTTATACAGTTGACAGATTAATTACGAAGAGACAGTTCACGGGTTAATATTCTCCCAAATTAAATCAATGATCTTAAAATAAAACGCAATTTATTAAAATCTATTCAATTGATAATTTTAATGTTTTATAAAGATATTTAATAAAAACTAGTATGTTTTTTTAAAGATTTTATAATAAATTTCGATTATCATGAAACTAAAAATTTATTTAAAAATAATTTAACGATTTATTTCTGTAGATGACTTTTGTTGCATAACAGATTACGTGAATAATCAAGAATGCCTATATAATCAATAAACTATTAATAATTTTTTAAAAATAGGAAAATTTTTGAAATCCGCGTATCCAAAATAATATGAGAAATATTTTATTTTTTAAGCAGAATATTTCAATTTATTTCAGTTGGAAATCGAGATGGTTCGGTTTTATAATAAAACTGCTTTTGAATTCGAAACGAAAATCATTAGGTTATATACAAATTGATTCATTAAACGGAATAGTATTTTAAAATATTTTTTATAAACTTTTTAAATTTCTAAGAATTTTCTTATACATTTATCAAAAATGTTTTTTCTGCACAGATATTAAATATTTGCATAACATCAATAAAAGTTTTTTTCCTCATATTTTAGTACGCAAAAACTAAACGATGCAAATGAGTTATAACAGTGGTTCTAATTTTCTTTCAATACGATCCTATCCTAATTAGGCGCGGAATTTTCCGTTGATTTTAGTTTGTCAACATGGACTTCAATTTGGGTTCTAATTAGTTTTCAAATTAAATTACGCTTCATTTCTAAAGAAACTTCATTTCAGTTCATTTAAACACAAAAGCAAGGCTCGTACATTTATTTAATGAGGCTAAATCTAATGCCGATGTCATTATTTTATCGATTTATTTATTTTATTTTTTGAGTTATAAAGCATTTCAAGCTAGTTAAAATATTTTAACTGATCGGGATTTACAGAATGATGTTAAACATTTTTTAAGATAATTATTTCGAAAAACCTTAACAATTCTTTAAAGTTTAACAATTAAAAAATTAATTTTTCTTAAATTTTACTTATTTGTGTATATTAAGCTTCTATGGCCCGAATTTTTGTTTTAACACCCAAAAAAATTTGGTAACGAAAAATCAGAAATTTTAAACATATATATGCAAATGAAAACAAATTTTTGTGTTTAAGCAATTTAATTGTGTTATATTCATTATGTGACTTTCAATTCACACCGGCCTATAAAATTTGCCCTTCTGTGTATAATAGCTCATTTGTGAAAGTCGATAAAACAATTTGCATTTGGTGTAAAGCATAAATGTACATGCATCCCTAAACATAGTTTGGTTATCACCGACAAAAGTACAAATAATTTCAATTGGATCCAATGGTTTCGCGTAGTTTTACTGCCAGCAGTTTACGCAGCAATTATTTTATTATTTCGGGTTGATGAGCCTAGCAGTGGTCATGAATACTAGTATTGGTTGTGTTTGCAACGCCATAGAGTTCAGATTTATGCGCCATCTCATGAAAAAAGCTATAATTATTTTGTAAAATGTCGGTAAATTAAAATGTGACCTGAAAGTTACACGGGTCTATAGAGGGTTAAATTGTTAATAAGTATAGTATTTGAAATTTTTTAAATAATTGAATCGTAATGGGAAAAAAAGAAAGTCTGAATGTATTAAATAATTTTAACTGATTGTTGTAAAATTATTTTCAAAATCTGAATAGAAAAGTCTTTAAATATAGATCTTGGAGAAACTCAATATCTAAATAGGTTCTATTTGCATTTCGATTACTGAGCTAAAGTAATGCCAGGTACATGATATTTGGGGTTTCGGATACCGTCACTTCAAAGGCCTCAGTATTGTGGAGAAAAAATAATTTTAAGAAATGAAAATTAAACCCATTAAAATGGGTTTATAAAAATTTACACAGCTTTAAATAAGTATTACATATTATAAAGACAACTGCTAATACAATATTCAGTACCCTTCCACTTTTTCTTAATTTTTTTCCTTATACCAAATGTTTGAATGAAAAAAAAATCCCCAGTTTTTGGTATAAGTTCATGCGCTGCTTGCAAGTAGATTTTGTATGTTAGAAAAATCCTTGCTTTGAAATATAGTTCTACCGTTTAATTTAAATAATTCCTTATAGCGTAATTTAGGAGATATAAACTAAGTTTAAATTGATTCAAATTGAAAGTGGAAATTCGTTAATTTGTAAGTAACCCTTTGGAATTTCTAAGCATGCAAACAACACATTTATGCTAATTAAGTCATTAAATCTTGTGTTAATAGTTGATTAAATAACGAAGATATCTAATCTCCTCTATCCAGATAATTAATCTTAGGGACCATATAAAAAGTTACATTGACATTTTTTCTCTGTATTACCCTAAAAACAACATCCTAATTGTAGGTGTACAGCTTTATAATAGAGACTTTGTATGTATGCACCAGTGTCTGGAAAAGAATAAAGATTTTTGCCTGTCTCTCCGAGAAGCCATGCATAACAAAATACGGCGGAGAATTTTCGTGGGAGCACTAAAATCATAGGCCAATCCAAATTGCAGATAGCTTAGCCATGACGGCCTGCATGATCTCCTATTTAAATACCTTCTAGACTTGGATTTATTTACCAGCTTACGACGCCAGAAATAAAAATAAACGCGAAGAGCTGTGTAAAGACGACGTCCAAAACGAGTGCAAGTACTCTCTACAACTGAGCTTACACTAGGGCTATAATTATTGCGTGCTTGGGAAGGAAATGGCACATTTCCTTACTTAATAGCGCCATTATTTTTATCAGAGCATTTTCATGTAAGTGACAATCTCCACGCGGAACTATAGCTATTTTCTGACCGTCATGAAACAGTGGCCATATTTCGAAAGTACGAATATTATCTTCCAGTGTTTTGTTTGGAGCTGTTAAAATGCCAAACTTGTGTTATTTTCCAGTGGAATAATTAGCCCAAAATTGAGACAAAAACGCGATTATCTCGAAACGTTCCGTTTCGCTCTAAAGTCTGATGTGAAAATTCCATCGTGGAAATTTTTCCTTTTTAAATATTTATTTTCGATTGATTGTTTTACGGAATACTTTTGGTTTAAAATAACCCTGTCTTAATTCAGCAGTTTCATAAATTTTGATATTGATCTATGAAACAGAAAATTTTGTTTGGAGGCCATTTTAGAAATTTGTAAAAGAAAAGGAACGAGAAAAGAAAAATACAGTGATGTTACACCTTATAATAGAATTTTTTTTTTAAAAAAAAAACCTTAATTCCTTAAAATATTTCGTAGTGAAAGTCGTTTCATAACTTTCCTCTTAAATATTTTCATTTCAATGAGTTTCAGAGCTTTTTTCACTACAAAATGCCATTGAAGTTTAAGCTATTTCGCAAATCTAAATGTTGGGTTTCGAAACCGGATTTAGTATCCCAACAGCAAATATATAATTTAAGTTATATCTACTTTTGCAGAACATGACAGAATCAAATTATATTATTGGATTTTTCCAAAATAAATAATAGCGATATAAACAGTATATGTATTAGCAGCATCTTTTGCACATGTATTAGCAGTTTAATTTTGAATTAGCCCCATAAAAATACATTTGAAAATATGAAATATGTAAAACGATCATTCATTATTTACTACATAACCGTTTCCACTTTTAAAGCTATTGAATCAAAAGTATTTTTCGAAAATTTAATAGTAGAATAATCCTATTCGATTATCTATTACATATTTGAATATCTAAATGTTTCACTTGAAACAATATGCCTACAATATTTTTAATTGTGTATTTTTTTTAATCTGTAGATGTCTTACATTATCATGAGGCATGAAAACTAATTTAAATAATTTATAAATTATTGCTTGAATTTTTGACTGCTTGAATACGTACCAAATATTATGTTAAGTCAAATCGTTGAAAAGAATGCATGTTGCAAAATTACAGGAATATGCAAAATAAAGTTAAAAACTAATCCTTTTTTTCCCATAAGTGTAATATCTATGTACTCTAATGAATCATTGTTTTTGTTATAAAGCAAGTAATACTCAAACATTATTTTCTCACAAATTTAAATATTATTTTATTTGAAAATGCGATATTTCCTATTTTAATGAATGGGCAAAATTAGCATATGCAATGAAAGCTCCATAATGACGCTAATTTAATGTACGTATCTTTATATTTTGAGTTTAAAATTTTGTATTGAAATAGAAAATTGTATTTCAATTTTTGGTTTTATTGTTGTAGCGCTTGTTACTGTTCATTTTTTTTAAATCATAAATCCTGCTTTTCTATCATGTAATAAATTGTTGTCCTTTAGTTGAAGAAAAAGTTATATCTTTTGCATTCCAAACTTTAATGTGAAAGATCATTCGATATGCCAATACTTTATCAAGAAATAAAAAAACTAAAATTCGTGTCAGACTCTAATTTATAAATATAAAAAAAATTGAAAACATTTGCAGCATGCAGAAGATGGTAAATTAATACCGTACTCTAATGCTATTTTGTCTCAATCTTAAAAACTCAATATCCGAAATCATTAGCATAACAAAACTAATTGATATCTAATTTAAAGATATTTCTTAAACAAATTACAATCGCTTTTCTTTATTAATATTACCTTTATAAAATTATTTGCATAAAATATTTTTCAGAAAAATGAAAATATAACAATTTTTATCTGAGGTGATGTATTTAATAACTCGGAACTGAATTAAATAATTCATCATATCTTTTATTTTCAATATAAAAATGCATATGTTTCAAATTTGAATTAACCATTTTAATTTAATATAAATTTTATTACTATTTGAAACAGATGTTATAATTATATTGGGAATAATAAATTGTAAGTAAAATTAGGTTTATCAAAATAAAGCTCTTTTTATTTCATTTCACTTCCCATTTTAATAAAAGCTTTCTTAAACCATATATGCAGTGATTTATAAATTTGTTTTTCATTACATACATATATGTTCTTTAATATGTCTTAGATAATTTACTTAGTAACTATTAAAACAGTTCTCGAAGCAATGAGATAAAGCAGGGACAATTTTAATTAAAATGCAATTTTGTAATTAATTTTCCTTAAAATTTTGATTTTTTTTACTGTTTACATTGATTCATATCATTTTAAGTAATGTGATAAAAAATTGTGCTATGTAGGTTTAATATTTAGATTCTAATGTGTTTAGAAAATGATTTATGAAAATAAGAAGATAATAGCATTATTGTTGATATTCTTCTTAGCTAATACTAATTAATTATTCAATGTTAACTATCTAAATTGTAAGGAATACCGCGCACTTCGCGAATAAAACGTACCTCTACCAAATGTCTAAGCACAGAAGATTAAACAAAAACAAAAATCCATTATCAATAAGGCTAAGGTTAAGCGGGTTATTAACGTGCAGAAGAAATCTCCTTATACCAAGGAAGAAGAAAAACATTAAAAAATAACTATGCTTTTATCAGAAAATATATACTTTTATGTAATTGAAATTTTTTCTTTGTTTTTAATACCTCAATCCCCTTAAAAAGTCTGGACAATCATATAAACTTAATTTTCAGAAGGGTTTAGCAGTTAATTAAAGGTAACATCGGCCAAAAACAAACCGCAAGTGTTGCTTTTTTTTAATAAGCTCAAGAAAAGAGTGGCGAAAGTAGCTTAAAACTTACCGCATATTAGCCATGTTTTTTTCTGCTTTTAGATTATGCTGAAAAGGAACTTTTAATTAGAAATAAATATTAAGAACGGTATACTTCTGATATAAACTTACTTTGAGCGAAGTATGAAGAGCTGGAAAATGGGTGCATTAGTTATAAATATTTCTTTTGGTATGTATATACTTGTCTTCGTAATAAAGTGTTCATCCAATATTTAAAAAAATATTTATTATTACTGGAAAAATATTACATTACGTTTTATTTTTTCACCGAAAATGCTCTATTTTGAAATTTGTCTCTTGTATTAATTGTCGACGCATGAGAATCTGTACATTTTTTATTTAATTATATTGTTTCAAAATGTGAAGAATGATATTATGTCGATTTTTTACTTGCTTCCAGATACACAAGAATTTTCAAATTTGATACAATTTTAGAATCTTGATGAAAATACATTAATGATTTTAGATCTTAATTATCAATTACTTTATACATTTGATTTTAATCTATTAAGTGATAGTTAATTTCCGAAAATTAAATTTCCATTTTATATGATTTGTACAATCTAGTTATGTATTTCAGAAGAAAAAAAAATGTTTCAGGATTTATCATGTATTTGTAATAATGAATTAGAAATAAAAGTTTTTTTAAAAAATAGAAAATATTTTAAGCGAAAAATATTCTTCTTATTAAATACTAATAAAATATTCTACTAATTATCTTCTTTATATTATGAAGATACATTTTAAAAACATTTTTATTAAATTCGTTTGTGATAACGATTTGCTCTCCTGAAGTTTTATGCATTTAGAATTATTTGAAATCCATTATCAGGTATCCAATA
The DNA here is from genome assembly GCA_026289955.1 of Argiope argentata. Classification (NCBI taxonomy): domain Eukaryota; kingdom Metazoa; phylum Arthropoda; class Arachnida; order Araneae; family Araneidae; genus Argiope; species Argiope argentata. The sequence continues at coordinate 3,457,750 of JAOUZG010050771.1, forward strand.
AATATATTGCAATTGCTTTTTATTTTAATAATACATTGAAAAATTGCTACAATTACTCTTAAATCTGTAATTATATTTTCGAAGTTCAAAGCATTTTTTCAAAACTTTTTAAATTTTTGATACATAGTTTCTGTAGTATCCAAGAAATAGATATTCCTGAGATTAAATCAAGGAATGATGAATTTTTTCCATGATTTAGATAAAAAACATGAATAAGTGATCTTGGGCATTTTTTACACCTTTTATTATGCAGAAAAAAATTAACTTTCATTATTCAAATAAGCTAAATTCAAAGGACATAGTGGAATTATACTTTCTCAAAAACAGTTTATGATTTTCCCAAAAGATGAATCAGAGAGAAATATTTAATTTGTTCTATCATTTTTCCTCTTTTTTTCAAGTATCCCAATCCAAACCAGTTCCTTAATTAATAAAAAGAAGCATTTTTAGCTGTTATTTCTAATTAAATAATAATTTTATATTAATTTAAAACTACTCAGTTCTATTGTTATATTTAAAAAGACAATAATTTGGATTTAAAAATGATTTAATTATTTCTACATGACTGTATTTCTGGGAGTTATTGATGACCCCCTCCAATAAAAAATATGTGCTTAATTTTTTCAGCTGAGTTTAAACTAAAATTCGAAAATATCGAAATTCGAAAAAGTGAACGCCTTTTAAAGTATATCTGTTTCAAAGTTAGAAGTTCTGCCATGACCTGCCATGTAGAATACGATCAGACTCCATATTCTTTTTAAATTTTTGTAAATATATGTCGCTTAACGTAAAAAGAATAAATTCTATTTTTTCCTACTGCAAAAAATCACGTATTAAATAAAAATCTTCCATTTCACTTAGGAGTAATATAAATATAAACAAGAATCTAATTTTAGATTTGCGCTTTTCTTAGAAGATCCTGATAGAATAACGCAAGGCCTTACTTTCCTTTAGGTCTTATCTGAGTGGAAAACCTTAACTGCACTTTCTACCCGCCGCGATAGAAATTTGGAAAAAAAGTAGATATTTAATAAAATTATTGGAAAATTAAGTAAATCAATGTCTTTGAAGTAGATAACGAAGAAAATGCACTTTAATCGTTAAAGAATGTAGTGCCAAGCAGTAGATGTGATATCAGAAGTTCGAATTCCGATCAACTCTTAAAATCGCAACTTTACCATTATTGCATGATGTCGCAAAGGTAATAATTAGAAACAGATTGAAAACGTCGCTAAAATTTATCGTCTACACTGAATATTGATTTTTTGAGCCATTTTTTTATTATTACGTGGGCTCGTATTATCTGAAAAATAACTGCCATTATCCATTTTATATTCTTAGAGTTCGATATTAATAACCAGTTCTCGGAATCGATATCATCATAATTTATGAAAAGTAATCAATTTTTAATTATTGGTCAAAATTTTGAAATAAATTTTCATTGTTTTCATAGTAAAAGTATATTAAAATTATATCCGATAATTTTATTGAAAGTGTCTTCTGTTATTGGCTATATTCAAAAGAAATACTGTAATCAGATAATAAACTATTCCTTGATGAGTTTTTAGTCTATGTCTAGCCATTAAATTAGTGATTGAACTATGCTAAATCAATACATGGATTAGAATTTATCCTCGACATAAGTATTTCTATAAAAGTTTAACACTGTTATCAAAGATGGAGATTACAATTTGCTTTTTAAGCGTTTTCTTTTCACGCGTTGTACGGAAAAGTTAGAATTTTTTGAATGTAAGCTTTTCATAAGTATTTTACCTTATTATCAGTGCAGTGAATTAAAACTTGCTGATTATTCAGTGAATTTTATGCCACTTTGAAGTATATAATGATATGAGAAAATCTTACTCACCTGAACAGCAGTAGAGCATCATATTATTCGTTTCTAAACTAAGAAATCAAAATTCAAGGTGTCTAATTTCAGATTACATTTTTAATACTACATTCTACATTTTTTACAGATTCTAATTTATCTTTTTTAATACAAAATCATAAATATGAGTGTGGATTCTAAAGTAATTTTACGAATTTTCAAATTATGGCGTCTATGTTCAAATTCAGTGCTTATTCAATACATTAGCAATCTTATACAAAATTATTCAGATCTATATAAAGAGTGGCTATAAAAAACCTGAGATACTCTAAGCCTTCTAACAGATAATTTATCAGATGAAATGTAATAAAATGTAGTTACATGCAGAGTGAAATAAGGAATTTTTTAATAAATAATTTAAATTCTTCTCTTGAAAGAGTTATGGTGCTATTTTTAAGAGAATTACTTTATTTTTTAAAAAAAATGTTTATGAGTATAAAAGCAAACAAGGAAAAACTTCTCTTCATTTGCAGACGAACAGCCTTTCGATGGCACTAATTGAGTAACCGTGTTTAAGTTTCTGAACTTAAGTATTCTTCTTTCTGGCACTATTTTGCATAGAGCACTAGTTTGATTTTTTTTAATTTCAATTTAAAAAAATATCTCCATAGTTTTAAAAAGTAATATAATAAATTTAGAAAATCAATTTGTATAGTTTCATTTTTTAACTTCTTTAAATAATAAAATGAGCCCTCGTATTCAATGAAGTCATCTAAGCAGCTTTCCGAGTGCAAAGGATTAATAAGACGAGCTTTTGCACCATGAAAAGGATAATGTCATTCAGCCCTTTGTGGATTGTGGCAGCCGAAAAATTTGCAAGGGCCATTTATGAGTAATCATCCCCGGAATATGTATCCTCATATTTTGGCACGAGAATTTAGTATTGCAAAGAGCACAGATTATCAAAATGATGGTCATATTGAATAACGTTTTCATGACCAAACTATTTCACTATCCTGAGTCATTGATCTCGTATTGCACCAAAATTTACCTAAAAGGCAAAAATCAGTGTTTTTATATATATATATTTATTTACTTGAAAATAAAAATCATGGTCCATTGTGCTCTCGGAATAAAATTTATTAAATTTTGATCAAAATATTGCGCACAAAGAAGGCTTAGATAATCATAGGTTCACTTTATGGCCAACCAATATTTCAACAATTTCGTGCAGAACAGGGCTGAAATCCTTTCTATGACTAAGTTAAAAAATACGATTATTCTTTTAATTTTATAGTAATTTGTCGTTAAGTATAAAGGTTCGTTTATAATTTTCATTCATTTAAGTCTTAGATATCTGGGATATTAAGTAGAAATTTCATGACAACTTCTATCGTCAATGTAATTTTCTAAATTAAAAATATTATATTTAATAATATATTTAATATATATATGATAATATATTTTTCAAGATCATAAAATCGATATATAAGATTAAGGGCAAGCATTGTCACAGATACACATAAATTAATCAAAATATAATTTTATTGAATTATTTTTCAAAATTCTAGAGCAACTGGAGATTTTCTTGTGCTAAACCTGCTTCTGAAAAGTAAGTTTCAAAAAATGTCAGACAAAATATCATTTAATTGTATTTTTATCGAGAAGAGAAGTGAAGTGACAATTAAGTTATTTTGAAATCACTTGAATGCATCGCCGAAAATAATGCTTTAGCATTTGAATTTTAAGAAATTGCCATAAACCATATACTTTTCTTTTCTCTTGGTTACTATAACTTAGTAATACCCTTTTATACTATCGAATAATCTGTTTTCAGTTTGCAAAAATCTTTATTTATTACATATATATTAGATCGAGTGAGAAAAGATTTAAAATCGACGAGTGAAAATCTATTCAAAACATTTCATTAAAACGTCCTAGTGCATTCGGGGGAATAATATATCTTCTGTTATTTTTACGTATGTCTGTAGATGATATGTGAAGCTATGAGGAAACAGCTCTCCGAGCTAACCCAACGCATATTCTTAGAGGCACGTTGACTCGGTCCAAGTGCCTGAGGAGACCGAATGCTCATCCGCTAGAAAACTAATCTCCTCTTGTGTACATTCCGCCAGAGGGTCACGGGATGAAGTCATCCGATTAAAGTATACACAAATGCTTACCAACTTTCATCCGTGTCTACTAGGATCAAGGATCACTTTATTCAATATTGGGTCGGAGTGAAAACAAATATTAAAGATTATTAATATGGAAAATTCAATGGATTGTGAAATTGAATTTTTCATTACAAAAAATGAAGAATTCGTAGGTTTTATTTGTTGATTAATCAAAAATGTTAAATCAGAGCATTTTTTAAATCTTTTATAAATTTTATTTAATCATAATGAGACGGAATTGGGCTCTTAAATGTGAGAAATCTAGGACATTAAGTAGAAAATTCGTGCGAAATTTATTAAGCATATTATAATTTCAGTTATCTGGTTGTTAATAATCTAGATTTACCTCTGATTAAAATCGATTCTGGAAACTTGCCAAATAATCAAAAAGTTTATATAGAGCTTTTTAAATATTTTAAAAATTTATTTAATTTTTTAAATTTTATGATCATGCCAGGATTTCATTTAGTATGATCCAAAATACAATTTAAAAAAATATCTGGAATTTAAAAAGCCATTTAATTTTTTATGAGAATAACTGATTGGCAATTAGAATTCGTATTTATAATATCTCAATTATGAAGACCGATAAGCTGAAATTCTGATTAGTTTGAATCCTAGTTTTTTTAAAAAAATATTTTAATAAGTAAAATGGAATTAAGTGCAAGTAAAAAAGAAGTTAAATTGTAATTAAAAAATTAAATATAAATAAGGAATTAAATATTTGAAAAATAAGAGATTCCTATGGTTTAAAATTTGACTTATTTGATGAAGTTATGAGTTCGTAAACATAATATTGGTTTGTTGTTGCTTACTGTTGGTTAAAATAGGATATATCGTGAATGTGACACACATTTATGGCTTTTTACCACAACATTTTCATTTCATATTTTATTCATTGAACACACAAAAAAATGTAGCAAACCGGCTCAAATTCATCTTTTGAAAACAAATAACGATTTCTGCTGTCATAAATGATAAGAAATTTAGCTTTTACTTTGTATTTCATGCCTTATATTCATAACTTGTAATTCACGACTTGTATCTATAACTTGTATTTCATAACTGATACCCATAACTTGTATTTCATGATTTATACTCATAACTTGTATTTCATGATTTATACCCATAACTTGTATTTCCTCACTTATACCCATAACTTGTATT
>JAOUZG010050771.1:3468984-3482983 GCA_026289955.1 Argiope argentata
AAAAAAGTGCCGAAACACAGTTTAAAAACTGTGGTCCAATCGCTGCGAGAGATAATTTGAAATGGAGTTTTAAAGGTTAAACTCGATTATAAAGGAAACATTTTATTCTTTATCCATTACACGCGCATGGATGAGAAGATGGAAGACACAAAAAAAAAGTGTATTTTACTTTCAATAAAAGTAGAATGAAGCAATTACTTCTCGAATAGTAAAGTTTTCAGGGCAGGACATTGTTTTTGAAATTTCTGTTTCACTACCATTTCATTCACTTAATTAGATCTGACGATAATGGGGTTTCGCGAACATGAGCGAAATGCGAGTTAATTTAAAAAGCGCTAGGGACATTTGCTTAAATTGATTTGGCCCCTACTTCCTCTAATAAAGGCCCCAGCAGTTGATGGATTTCCGTTCGCAAATCGCTTTATTTGTGGAACATCGTTAGGCTTCGAAACGACCCCATCCTTCACGCGCTTTTAAAAGTACAAAGAGGAAAACTACAATTTGAAATGATGAATTGTATTAAAAGTTTCCTATTTGGACACCAGAAATCAAAAGTACATACCTTTGTAGTGCATGTCAGCGTGCATCGTCGGGCATTTCTTGCCCTGAAACACACAGAAAAGAATAAAAATATACATCAATTGTTAAAATTAAAAGTGAGCGTATTTCTTTTTTGAAAGACGGTCATCAATTCTTAATGAAGACGTTCACTTAAATGTAGCGTTATTTGCGATTCAAAAATTTTTCTTTTCGTAAATATGTCTGGGCTTTTTTATTTCATGTCCAGGAAGTGTTTGAAAGCCTATCGCAAAGTTTTGGCAAGTCGGTTGGAAACCTTAACAAAGAAATTATTGTAGATTATTTCTTTTTCGTTCGATGACCATCAATTTTAAATGATCGAATACTATTTAAAGTAATACTTTTTAAAGTTATTTCAGTCAAACTTTAATAATAATAATTTTTTTAAATGCTCTTTCAAAGTATCCAACACGAATCGGGAAAAATTAAATTTAAAGGGTTACCAGTTATACTTAAATTATAAACAATTGCAATCTCTGTAATACATGTCATTGAACACCATGAACCTTTTTTGTTCTAAAGCACAATGAAAAAAGCAAAAATAAAAATGAACATAATTTTTTTAGCAAAATTTGGTTTTTAATTTGATATTCCTCAAATCTGAATTTTGATAAGCATTTTAGTTTAATCTTATTCATGATATAGCATTAGAATTGAATATTGCATTTTTTATCTGAATTTTTTATTGAGTTGAGAATATCAGCATTGAATATATCTTGTCACACATAAAACTCAAATTTTTTTTGAATGTTCATTTCAAGAAACATGTAGTTTAGCTTAAAGAAAGTCATTAAAAAATATATAATTTTCAGCACATATTTACGTTATATTAAAATCATAAATAATTGCAATCTTTGAAGTGTATGCCATTCAACCTCTTGGACTACTTTACCTCCTGAAATATAATGAAAAAAAATAAAAGCAAGAATAAATAAAAATAATGTTATTTTTAGATTTAGGTTTTAACTATGTGGTCATCAATTTTGAATTGAGGCAATCACTTAAGATAAATTAGTTGATTATCTACATTGTTATTATATTAAATAGTTGATTATATTTGCTTTGTAGCCATGGTTTTAAGTGATCTAATTCAGTTTAGGAAAATTCGCTCTTGATTGTGTTGTAAAATTTAAATTTTCCGAAACTTTCCGTTTCTCCACTTTTTTCAAAATATTTTCGTTTCACATAGAGAAATTTAGGAAATACAAAGTAACATATATTAAAGACTGGCGGAAATATTTGAATTCTGATGCATTCTGAATATCTGAACAGACAGTTGTTATTTATTTTCAGGACGAAATGTTAAAAAGAAGAGCCATAAATATGCCTTTAAGTTCGACAGCTTTTACAATTTAATATTTTTAAGAGACCCACACTTCTAATCGGGATTAAACATGCAACTCTGCGTTTTGAAAGAAAGGGAAAAAGTGTAGAATCTTTTAAAAAATGGCTGCTTTCAGTGTAATTAGTTTCAATTTTTTCCCAGTATCATCACTATTTTTGGAAAAACACAAAGAAAAAAGGGCGAAAAGAGGTGGATATGAAAGAAGATAAAAATGGTGTTTGATACTCGATTTGTTTTGTTGCGTGTGTTGTCAAGGGAGCAATGATAGCATAAACGAAAAATACGTAAATGCATTTGTAGAAGCCTAATTTAAACAAATTACTTCGTTTTTTAATTGCAGTCATTTTAAATGAAAACATAATTCAAGTAACTCTGGGCTAATTCTTCGCGAGTTGGACGGAGATGGGAAATGCCCTGTTTCAGAAGTGAAAAGCGGAAATCAGCGATAGAATTGCTTTATTTAAAAGATTGAAAATGCATTTTATCCTGCATATTGATCCCAAACGTCTCTGTAAACCAGCCTTTATGTATATACCAATTCTAGGGTCTCATAAAATTAAAACAGCTTTCAAAAATCTATTATTCGCAAAAGGCTGAAGACAGAAAGATGTACATATAAAATGCTGATACTTTGTCTTGCGATCAGAAGTTCAGAAGTAACGTTTAATGTGACTAAAACTATGACTCTTTGTATGACATAACGCAATCATGGGACCTAGTATCTAAAATTGTGAGCCTTTTCAATGGATTTGAGCGGTCATACATTGGGGGCATACCTTCTGCATGGAGAATAATATATTGAATATAGTATTTCATAATAAATTTCTTATCATATACAAAGTATCACTCCATTAGTACCGATAGACTATTCTTTCATCCCCCCCAAAAAAATCTGTTTCTTTTTTATTATTTCCGTGAAAATTGTTCTTTGTCCTTATTCTTATCCTGATTTATTTATCAACCTACAACGTTTTACCAAATCCTTGAAAAATCTTTCATGTGGCTCAGATAATAGGTAAAGTACAAGAATAACTAATTTTGAAGTAGTTTCTTTTATATTTTATTACGAAGAGTTGATTTTTTATTTCCTAAATTTTATTTCAGTGATTTTATAATTCCCTACATAGGTTAAGTGAAAGTATCTTTTTGTTTCGCAACCTTTTTGCCTATTTTTTTTAGAAATTTGATATTGAAAAATGTTAAGATTCCATTCCATTTAAAATTTGTTATATGTAATTTTATAAGGTAACTAGGAAAGCAAAGTTATTAATGAATGCCATTCAATGAACTAATACTAAAATTTATAATTTTAATAAAATATTCGTAATGCGCTTGTTAACTGTGAATGTAATTAGTTTTTTAACTGGAAATATTATCACTCCAATAAAATATGAACAATTTTTAGACATTTTGTTAATGTTAATGCGCTTTAAATTAAAAAATAAGAATATGTGATTAGTTTAACATCCTTTTATATTTAATAAGATTAGATCAATCTTGTAGTTAAAATTTTTATTCAGTCTAAGCAATTCACAAATTTCCTTAATTTAAAAGCGGAAACGACGGAAAAAGTAAAAACTTGATTGCTTTTAAATCATGAAATAGGCTTATTTATTCTCTCTTTCGATTATTCATAATTAGGAGTGAATTGTTTTTATATCGATACGTTAAATTGGTAATGAGTGTCATTTTAATATCAGAAGAGAAACTTCGAAATATGTTCACTTTGAAAGCAGTTAATTTGGAATAATTTGATCCTGATAGATCTGAAATATTTAAATATTTCTCCGGATAAATACAGTATGGGATCAGGTTATTTCTGTGATCGAATAAATTATAACTTTCTAAATAAATGTACGGATGGTTTGTTAATGACACTTTATCGTTATCGAGCTTAATCGCACAGTTATAATTGTTCTTTCAGCAGAGAAATGATTTCGGATACGTTGTAGCAATTCGAAACCTCTTTATTAAGTTCATAATGAGTACCCCATGAAAGGCATGCGAGTGGTTTTGTTTCTGGATGAGTTTGCTTTGAATTCAGAATAAAATCGTGAAAAGTTCTTTTGTGGCTTTTAATTTAAAGAGGCTATCTGTCAATTTTTGTAAATATAAATATCAAATTAACGGCGAATACAGAGAATGACGAACTAATGTTTTAAAGTTTTTAGATATGCATAATAATCTATACACATACAGGGTATCTCCAAATATGGATCGGGAGTTGATTTCCTTAATTATTGCACCTTCTTTTATGCTTCAAATGGCAAAGGTTCCTTCAATAAAATAAGTATTAATAAACTTTGCCTTCTGTGAATATTAATAATGAAAGTTTTAAATCTAAATTCCCAATAATAATTAATTAAAAATTTATAAATCCCCCGTAGAGTTACAATATAATTAATAATTTTTTCTTTCATTCATGCACAAAGTTTCGGCTTTAATCAATAAAATGTGCAATTACCGAAAAATGCAAATTTTACTTTTTTCCCCCACTTCTCAGACTGGTGTTCGAATGATTTTGTTGTTATGTGTTTCAGAAGTATATATCTTACAGTAAATTAAAAGGACGGAAAAATTTGTTAATTTTTAATAATTTTCTAAAAATTGATCAAATGCATCAATTGAAAAATTAACAAAACTTGTTCAAACCGAACATCTTTGACATTTATAGAAAATTATGTTCTTTTAACAATGTTTGCATATACGTACAACTGCAATATGACTCCATAATGCATAAATCATTACCATTTCAGAACGTTTAACATAATGCCATTTTTGCTAATTTTCTGTAGTTTTTGAGCTTAATTTATCCAAAATTTATTTTGTACGGCTATTTTTGTCTTTACGAATTTTTCATTCCAAACAATCGATATGTATTTTATTTAAGTAGCATGTGAGTGTGAATGACCAATTTTTAGTAAATGTTGGCATTCCCTGGGGAATGTCGACACAAATATATCGGTAAGAGACCAATGTATTCGACAAATATCATCTTTTCTCTCTTGCAATGGCATATGTTGACATTCAGATGCACTGATGGTGAATGTTGGAAATAATAATTTTATTAAGATAAAAATGCACCTTTTAAAAACATAAATATGTTAACTTAAAACATAATAATATAAGAGGAAGCTTAAGTAACAGCTCATGCAAATATATTGTAGACTCTAAAATTAGCAGTACATCCTAAATAATAAATATAAAAATATAAATTTGCACAGAAATAACAGAATTGATGTTATTCAGTTTTATTTACTGTTCGAGGAAATCATTTTCCCCCCTAGTTCATGAAAACTCGAATTTTTCTATTCCAACAATTATTTTATCACAACAAGCATTGCAAACAATTTCAACTCTTCGGGTATCAGTGAGATCACTGTCAGCAACAGGGAGTAGAATAAGAAAAAAAGTTTACATTCGAAGTTCGTAACATTTCCGCTGCTCGCGGAACAAGTTTCTCTTTCTCGATCGCTCTCTGAACCCCTTTCGAAAGAAAAAAAAATTGTAAAAGTTTTCTAAATAATTATTTTTAATTGGAGTTCTTTTTAGTTATCATTAATTAATGCTTTATTTTCTTATTTATTTTCCAACTTTGTGTTCTTGTCAAAATGTTCCTTTCGAAAATGGGTTTGCATGAGTTTTTCTTTCTTAAAACAAGGTAATGGTTAAAAAAAATTTAAGATGCATTTAATTAAATAAGTGCATTCAAACTGCGGAAAGATTCCTGTGGTTTGATTCGTAAATAAATGTAAAATCCGGAGTTTCACAGATTCAAATGTCCACAGTTTGTGCTCAAGGATATTCATTCTCATAAGTAAAATAATTAATTTCTTGCTTGTTTTTTTTCTTAAAAATTGGCTGTTTTTTCTAAAGTAGAAATATTAATTCTTTAAAGTCAAATCAATTAGTCAAATTTAATTAAATTTGCACTTCAGTAACGAAAAGGAAATTTGGATAAAAAAATTCGAAAAATTAGAACTTTGTTTAAAAAAAACTCCTGTATTGCCTTTAATTTATGAATTTAATTCCGAATTTCATAATATTAAATATTCCGAATTTCTTATTGAAAATATATCAGTGAATGCTTTAATTTCTCTAATTTCTTGTTTCTTTTTTAAGCTATGTGTTAAATCTTTTAATTATACATATATTTTTAGAATAGCTTTAATTTGAATTCATTCAACCAAAGATCATTGACTGGAGTTTGTACTTGCATTTTAATTGCAATGTTGAATAAGTATTTTTCCTCAAAAATTTATCAGCCTTTTTATTAGAAAATTTTTCTCAAATTTATCAGCAATATTGAATGGAACATTTTTTCTCAAATTTATCAGCAATATTGAATTGATTATTTTTTCTCAAATTTATCAGCAATATTGAATTGAATATTTTTTCTCAGAAATTGCTCAGCATTATGCTAAGAGAATGGTAAGGAATATATTTTAGCTACCAAATTATACCAATTTTGAAACTCTTTTGAAAGATTTTATGCAAGACATTTCCTAACTCAACGTATTTTTTTAAGGAGATTCTTATAATGAGGAGCTTAGCTCAATTAGCCTCTACGTCGAACCAGTATTAAACGTGTCTATCATTTAATGATACTGAAGGCAAATTAACCGTTTGCTTTCAGAATTCGTCCATGGGGATTCTATGCGTGTTGCAGGTAAAATTTTCATGCATTGAAGGCAAGCCTGTGGGAGCGTTCCTAATTTTTCACCAGACCACTTAAAGTGACTTATGAAAATTAAGCCAATAATGGGAGTGTCTAACATCGACCGTCCACTGCATAATAAAGAAGAGAAACAAAACTCTTAGGTAATCTTTTGAAAGTTCCACTTCATTGCTTTGCGAGAGCTTATGCTACGCCTACCAAAATAGTAAAAACTACAGAAAACGTTGGGAAGTTTTTTTTGTCGGAAATTCTGTTTTTTGTCATTCTTTAAATGTTATTTCACGATCAATACAACTATTTATATTCCACTTAAAGGATCTTTTTAAACAAACGAGCATTCATAATTTTGATATCTATGAAGACTAGAATGAAAACAATGAGAATGAAAAACTTTTAACTCTGGATTCTATATATTACATAATGAATTGTCGATATTTCATCCAGTTAGAAAGTACCCATTCAGATTTAGAGATTCAAAATAATAGTTACTGCATATATTTAAAAAAGAGCAATGTTCAGCGTTTCGGATATCCTTTTCCTAAAATTTGTTTCTGTAAGAAAGGCTTAGGATAGAACGAAAAAGTTAGATTATTGTTCATCAAAGTAATGACATAATCCTAATATAAATAAAATAATCCTATATAATAAAAAGACATAATCCTATATAATAAAAGCAATAAATAGCTGTAAGACTTTGAAACTACAGAGCATTAAATTTTATACTTGTTTCTCCTATCAAACAGATAAAAAACTTTCCAAGATTTTGCGCTCGTTGAATCAACACTAAAATTATTTTTATCCTGCCACTGTGAACTTCAATCACTTCTCACTTTAATTTAGAAGAGGAGTCAAACTTATATTAGACAATTAAAATACGCTGTGCTAAAGATCTTTGAACATAAAATTGTTCATATGTAGTCATATGGACACCCCATTTGTTTCCTCTACAAAATATGTTGTGCTTTAAACGCTAAATCTATTTTGCTGAGTACTTTTACCAACAACTTATTATTTAAACTACACCTAGATACTTTTCAGAGTGTTTGAAATAATTTAATCCTGTTTTCTTAAAGAATTTAGCATAACAATAGCAACCTATATGGTAGACTTTTAAAACAACGTTTTAAAATACGTTGCGTAAATATAGCTAAGGAATAAGATAAAAAATTTAGAACTGAACTATGATTTAAATCTTTTATTGAAACAAAACGATATTAGCCAAGATTCTTGAAGCCATGTAATCTAAAAGTAGCAGGATAAATTTATTCAAGCTCATTAATTTAGGATAGTAACATCTTTTACATCAAACGATAACTTTGTTTTAATACTTGATGATAGATAATCAATATGCATAGAATGAAATAATCTTAGTAGCATGTATTTGACGAAAAGACGATGCCTACGATCTAATTAAGCTGCACTTTCTAATTACGCCGTGCAGCTTTAACTGCCAGCTGCTTTCTAATAATACAGTTTCACCTGCCTTCTGCATTCAAGTAACGCACGGTATCGTCTGACCATAATGAAATCGATGACGAATTCATTAATATTTCATATGTTTTATTGAATTTACCAAAAGAAATTCGTAGATGATATTTTACGTTGTTAGGATGACTTTATACGAAAATCTATAAAAATGAAATATTTGCTTAAACTAAAATCTTACTTTTTCAATTTTTGTGCTGCAATGGAAAAATTTTGAATTTAAATTTTGCACATTTACCCAAAAGAATTAAGTTAGTTTAAACCTTTTAGAAATGTTAATTTTTCTAATAAATATACTTTTAAATATTTTTAATTTAAATATATCCACAAGCGTTTGCTTTATACACATACCTTTGTTATATTTATTTTATAATAAAGTAAAACATGAAAATATAGGCTGGAAATATGCAAAAGTATTGACGCAGATATTTAAATAATTTTATTTTAGGCTAAACAAATAGAGAGAGATAATGTGCTTTCAGCCCTTTAAGCGACAGACTTTCTTTCAGTCTTATTCCAATTAAATCTTCTATTTAATAACAAGTTGCCTGAAAATTTTAAAAACAGCAGCATTTTATTTACACATTTCAGCTTAAAGAAAGAATCAACAGTGTTGATAATTGGATTTTCAATTTCGAAGATCAAACTAGAACTCAAATTTTGCATAGCACGGAATGTAACCAAAAGCGGTAAACACTGTAAGGGAGATAAAGTAATTTAATTTTATCCTTATTTTGAAATGCGCTTTATTTTTACGCGTTTTAAACATAAATCGATAGTAAACAAACACGTCTTTACTGTCACATTACTCAAGTTCTAAGTAATTTAAAAATGTTATCAAATTCCACCACTCTCTGACAAACGAAATTATATTTTCTCCCCACTTCATAGGAGCTTTATTTTCAAACAAACAAACGTCTCCGAAAAATCCATAAGAAGTACAGTTTTCCAAATCTTTTTCTGCAGTTGAATGGATTGTGAACCTTGTAAAGCATACGCCAAAACACCTGCTTCTTCATCGATTTCAATTATTGATTTGAAGGCCGCAAGTGCCCAACTCTTATTTCACGTCATTTATCTCTTCTTGTGTCTAAGGGTGCTAATTGAATAAAAGATTATAAAGTCTCGAAAGCAAAAGCGCGGCTTGAATTCTTCAAAATCGATTCGATTTCGACTCTTGGAATTCTGAGATTACCTGTGTGAAAAGCGAAATGGGATTCCGATTCTCGAGAGGTAACATATTACTGAATGTAAAATTAGTTTACCTCGCTCCGTCGGAAGTCGATATTTGTTCTGACGACCCTTTGGTTCAGTGGTAGAGGGGGCCGGAAATTATTCCCAAGAGGTGCTTTTGGGTTATTTTCAGCCCCTTGCATTAACTTCCGCAGAATGTAGAGCTAGAAACAGAAAGGAAGAAGGAATTAGACACTGGCATTTCTTAATCATACGGGGATGAAAGTTTGGTGGTGCTTCAAATTATCAATGCATTGCAGTCCTTGCAGTAATTAATGGTTTCTCCGCGAATCAGAATTTGTAATTAATCGGAGAGTTATGGATAGATAGATTCGTACCTGTTGCTTGGTAATGTAAATCGGGCGATTCATCACGATCCACGTGACCGTTTCCTGACAGCCAGGCATGGTTAAAGATCCTTCGTAGGTCATGAAGAAATGGGTATCCGGTAAGAGATCCCGCACCGAGAGATGTTGCAAATGAGCTTCTTGGCCTGAAAGTAGACATATTTTTGACCATGCATTTTTAAATAATTGCTGTTTTTTTACCAAACTGTCTTACAAGATAATCAATTTTGCTCTGAATGAAGTCTTTTTACTGACTTAAAATTAATTTCCAGGTTAGTTTTGTCAGTTGGTTGATTCTTAAAAAAGTCGTTAAATTCGTAACTATGAATCTCAAAATGTATAAAAATGTCTAGTGTGGTTTTATTTAATTTTATTATTTCAACAAAGACTGAATTCACGATAAAGTATTCTTCTTTTGTCATAAATTGTTTTATTTAAGTAATAAGTTCAGCGCCGAATGTAGAAAATAAACTTTTGACTTAAAAGTCGATAAAATTTTAACTACATAATAAGAATAAATGTCGTAATTCATCTTACTGGATTGCGAAGGGTAACTGTCTTATTTTTAATTTTTTTTAAATGAGTACTTCATCAGAAAGTAGCAACCAATTTGAATTGTGAAATTCCTTCGAAAATTGAGTCTAATATATTTTTTAAATTGTATAGTTAAATATTTTTTGTGTGTAATTGCGCTGTTGAATAATAACATAAGTATTGAAATATTTATTATCTATGTTAAAAAATGTAATTATCAATACATATCATGTTCACTATATTAAAACCATTGTAAATACAATTATTAAAAGTAAAAAATAGGGGACTTTACACATTTTTATGCTTATTTTCTTTCATGGAACATGAAAATTGTATTAAATATTTCATAATATATTGAACTTTTTATAAATAGTGATTTCAAACATCATTAAAAATAAGAGAAATAAATAATTTCTAATAAAATTGTTACAGTTGAACTTTTAGAGAAACTTTGTAAATATTTCATGAAAATGCCGATCATTCATTTTCAATAAAGAAAGTGGACATTTATTGTTTAGCCGATTTTTTAGTATATCTATAATCAAATGCATGTTTGGAAATGTCTATATGTTGATCGAAAACTGGTAGAAATGCAAGATCTCTAGTATTTTATAAGATATAAGTTCAGGTTAAATATTATTTTTTATGGGCTTCACGATATTAAATATGACGGAGGTTCTTTTAGTGCAAGATACTGGAAACTACTATTTCTTTTTAAAAAGCTTTAAAGCTAAACAAGAAATAGTATACTGTATACATAATGAAATTCTGCTTGAATTCTTGTTTTCCTTAATACTATAATTTTTAGCCCTGAAAGAACAGCGGTTATGTATTAAAAATACTTCATGTGGTTTAATAGCTACAGACTAGCGATATTTGGCTTTAGTCATTAGGTTTGATGTGTAACTCATTTGAATTGTAGGGGTTGAATTCTTTAAGCAGATGTATTAGGCCTTACTATGCACAATTAAGAAAATATCTAGTATAACGCGTCTCATAAGAAAACTTGATATTTTCATAAAAAAACGTTTTTTTCGGTAACTTTTAAGAACAGGATGGAACGTGGATAAGTGATCAAATACATGATTGGAAGTCGAAATAAATGATGTAGCCGTTATACTTTTATAAAATTTCTTGCCATAAATATATCATTCCAGAAAATTCTGTAACGCGGTTCTGTCATTTGCAGAGCAACTTTTAGTGAAGTTACTTATGAATTATTTTTCACTTAATATTAGTGCTGTCTCGTTTAAAAACGCTTAATTTATAGTCCTTTTTTTATCAAAAAGTCATAGTCGATGAATTCGTATTTGTAATACAATGGGCTTTTCTTGGCGACTATTTTTATAAAAGAGAGAAACTAAATAACTCATGCAAGAAGCTTATTCCTAAAATATTTTCTTTTAAAGATAGATAAATTTTTTTAACTAGTTTTTCACTCCAAATAAATTTTTATTATATGTTAGTATAATTATATATTGGCATTACCAATAATACAATTTGAAATATATATGTAGCGTCATTACAACAGTTGTTTTGATTTGTTTCGTAGTTTCTACATATCTTGTGTTTTTCTATACATTTGATTTGTTATTTCAAGGCGTAGCATTTAAAAAATAGCAAAGTCATTTGCTTTCTTTGGCATTGTTATTAAATTTTCCTTTCTTCTTAATACAGGAAATTTGTTCGCAAGTGCATAAATACAGGAAATAATAATACAGGAAATTTGTTCGCAAGCAATCATAAAAAAATTTTGAATTCAATTTTCCATATAGGGGGAGAAAAAATAAGAATTTCCAACTAAATGAAAACTGTAGACTCTTAATTAAAAAAAATAGTTACAGTAATTCTTCGAGAGTTCAATTTTGCGATTAACCACTAAAAAAATAAGTTAATTCTCGAATCTCCTTGATTTAAAGAATTAAATTTAATATGATCAAAAAAGTTTCTGCCAGTATAAGAATATATAAAGAAATGACTTGCGTGCATATTTATTAAGTACTTGGAAAGGGAAAATTGTTTTACTAGAAAAGAAAACAGTTTTTGTCTGAATCCTACGCATATAAGAATTATAAATAAAATAACTATGATTTGCTATAAATGTGCACAAAAATGTATTCGTATTAATTTCTCTGTTCAAAGATGTAATTTCAAAAATGGAAACTGATCCGAAAAATTAAAAAATTTCCAGAATCGAAATTTTAAAAAATATCACTTATTAATGGAGACAAAAAAATTAATAGTTATTTGTAATATGAATAACGTATTAAAAGCAAAGTATTTATTGAATTGAAAAAAAATAATAAAGAATTTATGAACTTTGAAAAGATATCATAAAATAGAGGAATAAAACTAACTATTAGCAATCGAATACATTATAATTATTTAAGAAAATTATCATTAATATTAGTTTTCAATTATATTCAAATATATGTTTTAAAGAATGCCATTTCTAACCAAGTATTTAATAGTATTCCATTAGACAGTTCAAAAAATTGAGTCCGTAGTTGGATAAATTATTTCAGAGCGGTGTACATGATTTTAAAATGAGTAGGAGTGAAATAATTAGATTTTGAATCAGATGTGAACTTTCTTTTAAAAATGCTGAGCTGATTTTAGATAAACCTTGGAAAGTCAACTACTTTCCTATTTGCTTTAAAGTGCGATGAACTTTTTTATGTAGAAAGAAAAATAAAAATTTCTTATCTATGGTTACCATTTTTCAGAAACAGAAAAAATAATTTTTCTTAATTAATTCAAAAAATACTCACCTCTGTAAACTATTCTATGCAGTTGACTTGTCAGAATTCGTAACTCAGCATTCGACAAATCTCCCATCTACAGAAATAGGTTGCACTCATATGGATTATAATAAAACTCATGTGGATTATATAAAAACAATTGTTATAAAACTTTTTAAATAAGTAGTTTCGTCATTGTCTGTTACGATTCAATCACGAACAGGGACGAATATGTTAATTTAAATGTTTTATAACAAATGTTTCTTTACACATTGCCTCTAAAAAACCAAAAGAAATAGAATTGTACTTATAGAAATCGATTCATCAAACCATCTTGAAATATATATGGAGTTAACATTAATTACTTTCAGTATAGAATATATAAGCAGAATCACAAAATATTGGTAATTAATATTTAAATTTTTTCAGTTTCTTTCAACACAAATATTTTAATTAATAAGATAACAGATAAATAATCTGGGATTAATAATTATCTAGGAATATAATTATTCAGTATTTATTTTGTGTAATTTGATGACTATTTATTATAAGAAAAAAACATTTGCGAATTTCTTTTAAATTAGTAATGATCCCATATTTTCACATTGATACTTTATACAATGCGTACATAAAAATATTTTTTTTTCTTTTTTAATTTTAAAAAAATATGCAGAACTAAACGCACAAACATTTTAAAGTGAGAAATATAGATTTAACCCTTAGCAGCAGTAAAATAATACTTTCAATTTTGTTCTAAAAAATTCAGACCGATGTTATAGAAACGTCTGTATTGAATGTTTGAAAATATTCAAATTGTGGTAATAGTCAAGCAAGGCTCATTTTAACTTTATTAGTGTGAGCAATTACAATCCAAGAGTTTTAAATCCTTTTAATTGCATTAACTTTAGACTAAAAGTTTGCGTTCATGTCAGGAATTAAAAAACCCGAAAAATAATTTAAGGCGAATCCTTTGAAGCTCAAAAACAGAATGGATTTTAAAATGTTATTTTTCAATTAGTTACTACTGCTTTAAAATTAATGTATACATGCAGATATA